>CM053789.1:584891072-585201072 GCA_028749045.1 Cupressus sempervirens
CTTATCTTTCCCATACAATTACTTTAAAGTTAACAACTTATCCTCATCATCAATAACTGCGCTAATCTTCAAAAATTCACATCCAAAGATAACATAACATTACATAAATAACATATGATTATATATGACCTCATTGATCACACACTTCACACTTACAACCAAGGATACATATTTCCTTTATATCAAGTCCTATTAACTAATTGATTTAGTATTAAGGATTTTCCAATTTCCAATGAATAATATAAGACCATCATAAGATATTACAATTAGATTCCACATGTTACATTATAAATTACATCAATCATATAATATAGTTGGCCTCCGAGTATTGATCCAAACATTAACCTTCATAACTTTTTAAACTAAAAACTACATTCCACCATCTCCAACAACATAACATCACAAACATATCTCTAACTAGAATCTAAGCTCATAAACAAGCTTCAACTTTGCCAAAAAGATACAACAAAAATAAAAACATACAATTTCTTGTAATCTATTTAATAACTAGTCCTTAACAAATAATCTATAACTCGTTGAAAACTTCATAAATCTTTCTACAAAGATAGATATAACATATATAAACATCCAAAAACATAATGTTAACTCCACTACAATAAAACCAATAACCCTTGACCTCATCAAACAAAATTGGCACTACAGTTAGAAATGCTTTAGAATAACTGGGAGGGGGGGTGCAATCAGTTATTCAAGGTCTAGATGTCCAATTAAATTTTTTTCATCAAGTACAGTGAGCCTATCAAACTATTCATGCATCCAAGCTTAAACTTTCCTACTTAGCAAGTTATTATAAATCAATATGCAAGCATAACACATGAAATATCAACACATAACACAGTGATTTATGTGGAAATCCAATTTGGGAAAAACCACTAGTAACATGCTACTCGATTCTCAATCTTCTAAAGTGATACTTTGTGAAAGGCTTAGGGGTTAAAGACTACAACACACTGTTAAATGTGACCTTGTTAAAGGATTTACCTACACTATTAGAAGTGGGCTTGGTTAGAGGACTTTAGAACATTCACTAAGAATGTCACCCTATTAAAAGATTTACAAATGCCTATTAAACCAACCTAAGTCCATAGGATTTTACCCTAGCTAACATAATTGTTAGAGAGTAACAACAAGGACTTTTGACCTGATATAACTCACAACTTATCTTACAAATTTTAGATCACAGTTTAGCTCATAACATTGCCTGGCTTTTAGTCTCTACAGCTTTGACAGCTTTTCCTCCTTTCAAGCTTTGTTTCCTTGAGCCTTCCTGCTCAATGTACTAGTGCAATTTTCTATATGACTACTTTATCAAAGTAGAGTCTCTATGCTCTATTCTTCCTTCACCTTCTCCTTGACATCCTTTAGCAAATTTTCTTTTTGGCACCCTAGCTACTTTAACCTCTTGGCCTATGACTCCTTAAATAGAAGTTTGGAATTTCTTTTCTCGCTCGATTCTTCTCTCCTTAAATTTAAATATGAATGGATTAGGTAGGATTCAATTAATCTAACCCATATGTTGTTTCTTCTAGAAACATCATGAAGAATACTCTTGAATTCCCTCAAAAATGGTTTACCTAAAATTCTATGCCACTAACTCATCATCCTTATCCTCCATCTGGTTCACAAAATTCAAGATAACAAACTTGTCAACTTAGATCTGGCGAATCTTTGACTTTTCCAATAATATAGCAGCTTGGTACTATTGAAATTCTTGTGCTCAACACATACTATGTTACTTAGTACCAACTACATTTTACTGATGCTTGACACCTACTATGGGTATACATGCATCCACTAAGTTAATCTGGTGCTCGACACGTAACATTTTCTCGACACTTAAACAAGCTCAGCTCCTTTTATATCACTCGGCACACACTAGATTTTGCACTTGCTTGGCACTAACTAAAAACTTTCTTGGCTCAAACTAGCTTGCTTGACACTCACTAATGAACTTAGTTAAGCTTTGCAGACAACCTTGTTGCAACTTATTCTTCCAGTATTTCTAAGTGTAGCCAACCTTTGTATCTTCAAATATCTTATCAATACATCATCTTACTATTGTCTTAACTGATCCTTGCACTTCATTACAAAATCACAACTCAACCTTTCCCTTAGGTGCTTTTATTACATCTTGTTGATTAATTCCTCTTCATCAATCAACTAAGCGATAGTGGGTAAAAGCATAGATCTGTGTCACCATTTATGATACCAAAATCTATTTTGGTCAAATCTCATTTCTCTATCATAACTCAATTTTTTTCAAAAACTCAAAATACCCTTTTATAGATCTTAGATTCAATATCATCATTATATAAATTTTTGAGTGTTTTGATTAGTTATAATATTTTATAATCTCAAAATATTATAAGTCAATATTTCAACATTTTAGAAGATGCTGCCTCAAAAAAAGAAAAAATAAATAGTAAATCATATCAAAGAGGAGAGAATCCTCTTCATGAATATGTAATTTTTTTAAAAAGAAGGTATAGATTTGATAAAGAAGTTTTGAGGGATAAAAAAACTGTTGGATTTTGATAAGGTCGATCTTGAGTACTTATAACAAAGAAAATATACATAAAAAATAATTATTTCTTTTTTTGTTCAATAGCTATACATGTCATCTATAAGATATTTTCAAATCAGAACAAAAAAAGATGATTTGCATATACTTGTTTGACGGGAACCATAGCCTATATTTTTTACAGTTAAAAAAGGGACTTCAAAATAAAATAAAATGAATAAATTCTTAGTAAAAAATATTATAAAAATTATAGGCATAAAATTCATCTAGTTCTACACATTTCATCAGTTTACATCATCTTCATATTTTAAACACAAATAGCATTTTTTTTGTCATTAATGTTGAACTGTTAGATTCTGATATCTCATTTCTTTATAAAAGGTGACACAGGTTTGTGTTTTTACCCTAGTACTTGGATCTTATAAGCAATTGTCATTCTAGCAAATAGTATGTTTGACATCAATGACAAAACAATGATTGAAAATATTCTTCATCAACAATCTCCCTCTTTGCAATCAATCTTCTTCTTATAATGATCTTTTCAATCAGATTTCCAACAATCTCCCTCTTTGGCATTAATGGCAAACCAAATTGATCAAGCAAATTATCAAAATGATAACTAGGTTTAAAAAATAAATCAAATGCCAAAAAGAAAACTTTATTCAAAACTATTCATTTTATCAACATAAACTAGCTTATGACTCCCTTTGAATCCTTTATTGATAAAATGTCTTCTCCCTCTTAGCTGCAATTTATTTTCTCTTACCTTTGCTTCTGCATGTCTGATCCTGTCTGAGTCCCTCTTTTCTGTTCCTTGCTACTTTGATCAGTTCTTCTTTTCTTTACTACTATTTCTTCCTTTTACATGTGCGTATGCCAATTCAATTCTCCCTCTGCACAATATCTCTCCCTCTATATTAGTTTTTGCTATTTCTATCTTTGTCCAATTGATTCTATAAATTTGATCATTTCTCCCTCTGTATCAATTGATCAATTTTTATTTTTTTTGCTATCAACTACTTCTCCTTCTGTTCATTTGATCCTGTAGATTTGATTAGTTTCTACTATTTCTCCCTCTTTGAAAACGATGCCAAAGACTTATAATCTCAACATCTTAACATGCTAGTGTAGCATTTGTAGGTACTCCAATTTCTCCCTCTATCACCTTGTTTGTGACTTTAGCACTTTAATTATTTAAGGCACGACCCTGAAGTGAATATCCTCTGCATCAATTTGTAATATTTCAACAATCAACTCATTTGATGTAGGGCAGTCTTTCTTTTGCTTCAAATGGCCTTAGATAGGGGTATCACACCTAACTTACCTCTAAGATATTCAAAAGCATCTTTAGGTAGTGCTTTTGTGAAGATGTCAACAATTTATTCCTTTGAGCTGACATATTCCATCCTTACTTGCTTGTCTTCTACCAATTCTCTTACGTAGTGATACTTAATTGCAATATGCTTTGGTTTGACATACATCACATGATTCTTTGATATGTTGATGACACTTGTGTTATCACAATAGAGTATCACAGGTTTAGTTACCTCTTCTTTCATACCTTGCAGCATATGTTTGATCCATACAATATTAGTACAATTGATAGTAGCAGCAACATACTCAGCTTCTACTATGGATTGAGGTACAAATTTACTTTTTTCTAGTCCAAGTGACTAACCTTTTTCCTAAGAAAAGTGCTTCTCCACTAGTGCTCTTTCTGTCACCAATATTACCTTCATAGTTTGCATTAGTGTAGGCTTTCAACTCAAAATTTTCACTCCTGTTGTAATATAAGCCAAAGTCATCAATTCCTTTTAGATACCTCAATATTCTTTTTACTACCATCAGATGATTTTCTCTTGGGTTAGTAAAAAATCTTGCCACTATTCCAATAGCTAATGCAATGTCTGGTCCACTATGCACAATATACTACAACTTTCCAATCATTGATCTATACATTGTCTAATTTACTTCAGCTGACTCATCATTCTTAGATAACTTATGTCCTGTTACCATTGGTGTGCTGACTAGTTTTGAGTCTTCTAATCCAAATGTCTCGAGTATCTCCTTGCTATATTTTGATTGGGTCACAAATATGCCATGATTCAGTTGATGTACTTGATATCCAACAAAAAATTTGATTTCTCCAAACATTGACATCTCAAATTCATGTTTCATTTGATCAACAAAGTCTTTGCATAGGACATCTTTACCTCCAAATATTATATTATCAACAAATATTTCATATATCAAAATATCTTTACCTTTTTTTGCCTTGATATACAAGTTGTTATTGTCATTTGTTCTTTCAAATCCTATCTTCGCAAGATATTTGTGCAGTCTTTCATACCACGCTCTAGGTGCTTGCTTCAAACCATAGAGTGCTTTATGCAATTTGCAAACCATATCCGTGTTGTTGTCATTAGCAAATCCCTCTGGTTGTTCTATGTAAATTTCCTCTTCTAGTATACTATTCAAAAAAGTAGACTTTACATCGATCTAATAGAATTTGAAACCTTTGTAAGTAGCGTATGCAAGTAGTGTTCTTATTCTTCCCATTCTTGCAATAGGGGAAAATGTTTCCCCATAGTCCAGTCCTTCTTCTTGTGCATAGCCTTTGCAGACTAGTTTGACCTTGTTTCTTGTTATCTCACCATTCTCATGAAGTTTGTTTCTAAACACCCATTTGGTACCAATTACATTTTTATCTACTGGTCTAGGAACTAGGGTCTAGGTTTTGTTTTGTAGGGTGTTGTCTTCTCACATACTTGGATAGTCTTGGTTTTTTCATTCCTTCCATGTTTGGTTCTTCAGCTTTAGATTCACCTTGCACATCACTATTTGGTATTTCATTATCTCTTCCATGTGTACTGATTTTAAAATCAGAATGTGCATTTTCTTCATTTTGCAACTCAACTTCTAAATGTAGCTTGACATTCACTAGCTGTGACTCTACTAATACTGAAACTTGTTGTTGATTCCCACCTTGGTTGACAACTTCATCTTTAGTAGGCGTTCCCTCATAAGAGTATACAAAAGATTTATAATCTTCTAATTTCTTGGATTCATTAACTTGGACTTCTATATGCTCATCAAAATTTTTATTTGCACTCTCCACAATCTTGTTAGTGTTAGTATTCAAACACTTATATGCTTTACTTCCAGTGGATTATCCAAGAAATATGCCTTCATCACTCTTTGCATCAAACTTGCTAGTTCTACTATATTTAAGAATATAGCATTTACAACCAAATATTTTGAAATATTTTACATTACGTGAGTGAATATACCATAGTTCAAAAGGTGTTGCACTCATACCTTTCTTGAATTGTACTCAATTTAGGGTGTAAACAATAGTACTTACAGCTTCTCTCTAGTACTTTAGAGCAACATTTTTCTCCATCATCAAGGTTTTGGCATAGTATATTACTAATCTATTCCTTCATTTTGCAATGCCATTCTAAGGTGGAGTTCTTGGTGCTGATGTTTGTCTTTTGATTCCTTTATCATTGCAAAATGTCTCAAATTCCTTTGATGTATACTCTCCTCCTCTATCTGATCTTAGGCACTTCAGACTCATTCATGTTTCCTTCTCAACCCTGGCCAAATACCACTTAAACATTTGAAATGCATCAGATTTTTGCTTTAAGAACACAACAGTCATCATCATAGAGTAGTCATCTACAAATAGCATTATGTATCTATCTCTTTGGTAGCTTTGTACTTCTATTGGGCTACATAAGTCAGTATGCACTAACTCTAGTACTTCTTTGGAAGTGTAGAATTTGCTTTTGAAACTTGACTTGGTCATCTTTCCTAGTTGACATTGTTTGCACATGGTATTTTCAGCCTTGTTAACTTTAGGCAAACCTATTGGGCCTCATAAGTCAGTATGTTCTAACTCTAGTACTTCTTTGGAAGTGTAGAATTTGCTTTTGAAACTTGACTTGGTCATCTTTCCTAGTTGACATTGTTTGCACATGGTATTTTCAAGCTTGTTCAGCTTAGGCAAATCTCTAACTTTCTTCTTTTTACTGATGCTAATCAAATTGTCAAAGTTAACATGACACAACCTTTTATGCCATAGCAACACATCTTCAAATCTAACAATAAGATAGGTTGCATCTTCCATATCTAGGTAAAATAGATTACTCTGAGATTGTTCACCTTTTCCTACTAGATTTCCATCAGTATCATAGATTTTGGTAGTTTTGTTTCCAAATTCTAGTTTGCAACCTACATTGCCTAACTGTGATACACTCAACAAATTGTAGTTTAGTACTTTAACATAGTATGCATTATCACATGAGATTTTCTTTGTAAGTTTAATAGAACCTTTTCCTTTGATTTGGTATGGAGGTTCATTTCCAAATCTAACACTATCCATCATACCGAGTAAAGGTGATAAACTTACTCTTGTCTCTTGTCATGTGATGTGAGCATCCACTGTCTATGATCCATTTGTCATTCTTTTTTACATAGGTTACCAGTGCTATTGCTTCATCTTCATTTGATTCATCCTTCATGGCTGCATAGGCTACCTCATCATCATTTTCATCAAAGTCCTCTTCTTCAACAATGTAGCACTTTTTACCTTTCTCTTTTTAATCTCTGCTATCATCTTCTCTTTAGTTCTTGTTCTTATTTCCTTCTCTGTAATTCTTTTTCTATGTGCATCTTGTAGCAATATGTCCTACTTAATTGCAATTAAAACAAATGATAGGAAGCTTACCTTTGAATTTACCTTTTCCTCTGTGAAATCTTCTAGCCAGTAGTGCTTCCAATTGTTCTACATCTTCTTCACTTGTGTTGCTGTCACTGGATGCATGCTTTAGCTTTTCTTCTTCTTCTTCTTTAATTTCACCTACTAAGTGTCTTTTAATGATAGCTTGGCCTTGAAAGCATATTCAGGATTCTCTGGTCTGTAGTTATCAAATTTGGAAAACTCAAATGCAGTAAGTCTCCCTACTATTCCTTCAAAGGTTAACTAATTTCCTGGGACACATCTTAACTCTTGGATGGCTAAAACCCTACTATCATAAATATTAAACTTCGATTAAAAAAGTTAGGATCATAAAAGAACATTTATAATCTTATGATAAATACTTTAAAATATATTTTTATTTATTTTGTATAAAAAAATTAAAAATAGTTTTAAGTATTTTATCATTAGAAATTTATAAACATCATTTTATGAGTTTTAAGTTTTAAGCTTTTATGTTAAAATTTAGCATTTTTAGTTTTTACCTTCATTTATAACTTTTAGTATTATATTTCATTAATGAAATTAATATTTTTTAAAAATTTTTTTAAGAAGATTTTAATTTTTTGAATTATTTTATTTACTTATCTTATGTTTTTAATTTGATGTTTAATTAATATTTTCAATATTTTAATTTAATGTTCACTCTATATTTCTTAATTTTTATTATTTCATTTATTTGTTTATATTAAACAACATATTTAAGATTTTTAAAATTAATATGTTTCTAATCAAATATTTAGTTACATTAGAAAAGTTAAAATAAATAAGATGTCAAACTTTAATATAGTAATTCAAGTTAACATAAATATAAATATTTAAATTTATTAAACATTCTATGATGAATTAAAAAATTTAAAGTCTAAATTTAATTTTAATAATATTATAGACTATATATTTAATAAAAATCGATGTATTTTACAATGTTAGAAAGACAAATTTGACTTGAAAGTTGAAATATAATTAATTATAAATGAAAAGTGTGATTGATTAAAACTTAAATATATAAATTAATTAAAAACCCTTCTAAAAAGTTTTGAAGTTATAAAATGATGGAAAATGCACTGGTCGTGTGTATGCTACGCATGCACGATATTGATTATTGATAGACATGGCATGTATACTCGCCGGTGCAAATATGTTGCCCACTAGCTGGTGCCTTTGACTACAGCATTTGTAAATTTGATTATTAATACAGTACATGAGCACGCTCAATTTGTATAAGTGTTCTTTTACTTGGTTAAGGCCCCGTTTGGTTGCTGGAATATGAGTGGAATAGGAAAACAAAATTAGAATATGTTTTATATTCGTTGTTTGGTAAGCTCAATCGGAATTGGGAATAGGAAGACATATTCCAATTTTGCCTCTAAAATGAGCATATGTCTATGTCAAAAAATATCTGTTATTGGAATAGGCCATTTCCATTCCCATTCCGATTTTCCATTAAAAATATATATATATATATATATTTTTTAATTTTTTTTTAAAACATTTTTTTAAAAAAAATTTTTAAATTTTTTTTTTTTTAATAACATTTTTAAAAATTATATCTATTTGTTTAAAAAAATGAAACTGAAAATGAATTAACTAAAAAAATAATAAATTTTAAAAAAAAATAGGAAATTTTTTTTTAAAAATACAAAACTTAACCTTATTCTTATTCTATTTTTGTACAACCAAACAACAGATTAACATATTCCAAGTCGAATTCCAAGTGCACCAAACATGATTGAAATTGCCTATTTCTATTCCCATTCCTCATTTCCATTCCCATTCCATTTTTCTATTCTAATTTTCTATTCCTATGACAGCAACCAAACGGGGCCTAAGAGAGTATAAATGTTATCATGCAAGCCATGTTGAAATAAATTAATTATGACAGACCAAGGTTATATTGTCTCTAATTTTTCAAGCCAGAACTTGTAAGGTTCAATACAATTCTTGTTTGAAAATGACTGCAGGAGCGCCACCCATCAACGAAATGATGATAAAAACTCGCATTTTCCCAAACAAATTCTGGAGATGGACTTGATTGCAGACTTGTAGATTTGAACAATGGTGGGAAAAAGTATGTTCCTTCTGCTCATCACCAAGCAAATATCTTGTGTCGCCTTTTCCCATTTAACGATCTGATTTCGTTCCCATGGGAAATGCGAGCAGATTTCGATATGTTTTTCCACCTTCCAGTTGCGGTAGAAACAATTAATTTGTATCCAGCCTAGGAAGGCATTCTGCTACATATTCTCCCAATTCTATATTATTGTGTTTCCTGGAAGCAGCAAGCAAACACCGCCAGATATTAACATCAGGGTTGATAGGCATTGTCTTTATAAACTCTTGGGCTTCTTCCAGTCGCCCAGCACGACCAAGAAGGTCAACCATGCAGCTGTAATGATCTAACGAAGGTGTGTGATGAGAAGATTCAATCATACAATTAAAAAATTTACGTCCCTCGTCCACAAGACCTGCATGGCAGCAAGCTGATAAAACACAAAGTGAGGTCACTTGGTCTGGAGCAACATCGGATTTTTGCATATCTTCATACAGCATCAGAGCTTCCTCGCCATATCCATGCATGGCATACCCTGATATCATTGTGTTCCAGGAGACAAGATTGTGAGTGTGCAGTTTATCAAATAAATAGCGTGCCTTTTCTATGCTCCCACATTTTGCATACATATCAATGAGAGCATTAGCCACAAATACATCGGCTTGAAACCCACTTGGTATTATTTGCCCGTGAACCTCCATACCCAATTCAAGAGCCCCTAGATTGGAATATGCTGGGAGAAGAGTGGCAAATGTTGTTGCATTTGGCTTCACGCCTGCTAGTTGCATTTCTGTAAAGGTCTTCACAGCCTCCTCTTCCAAACCATTCCGTGCGTATGCCCAAATCATTACAGTCCAGGATGCCACATCTGGCTTGGGTATGTGTCCAAACAGTTTGCGTGACCTCGTTATTCGACCACATTTTGCATACATATCTATCAGAGCATTTATAACGAAAACATCTTCCTTAAGTCCTCTTCTAATTATATTTTCATGTATTTCCATACCCTGATCTAAAGCTGCCACGCTGGCGCATGCTGAGAGCAGGGTGGCAAAAGTAATTGAATTTGGCTGCACGCCTGACACTTGCATTTCATGAAAAATCTTCATTGCTTCCTCTTCAGATATCTTGTTTGAATAGCCTGCAATCATCGTCGTCCAGGAGACAACGTCTCTTTGATTCATTCTATCAAAAACGCTGCGGGCCTTTTCGAGTCTCCCACATTTCGTATACATGTCTACAAGGGCACTCTCAACGAACATATCGGACTCAAAACCACATTCAATTATTTTTTCATGGATTTCTCTTCCCTGAGCCAGGGATGTAGCTGGAAGAACACTGGCAAACGTTTCGGAACTTGGCTTTTCTCCAGAGAATGGCATTCCCTGGAAAAGTTTTAAGGCCTCTTCTCCCATCCCGTTGTGTACATATCCTGCAACCATTGATGTCCAGGAGACCACATCTCGTTTGGACATTTTGTCAAACACTTTGCGGGCATCGTCTATGCTACCCAATTTCGCATACATGTTGACAAGAGCATTTGCCACCAAGACATGAGAATGCAACCCAGTCCTAACTGCATCTTTATGCATCTGTGTACCATGTTCTAAATCCTTCAACCGCGTGCAGGCCGACAGAAGACAGGCAAATGTTTGGGAGAGAGGAATCATGCCTGCCACTAGCATTTCCTTATAAAGCGCCAGAGCCTCTGCAGAGCGCCCATTTCGCATACACCCGCCAATCATTGCAGACCAAGAAACCTCGTTTCGTTCAGGCATCTTGTGGAAGAGCTCAAGCGCTGCGTCCACTCGCCCATTCTGTGCATACCCTGCAATCATAGTGGTTTCAGATACGACATCTCGTTCAGACATTTCGTCAAACATATTGCGCGCCCTGTCCAGGATGCCGCATTTTGCATACATGTCCACGAGGGCGCTCTGGACAAATAGATGACTCTGAAATCCGCTTGTAATTATTTGAGCGTGGATTTCCATACCCAGCCTGAGCTCCTCCAGTTTGGAGCATGCGGCGACAAGGCAGGAATATGTGAAGTGGTTTGGGTGACAAGTTGAGAGGCGCATTTGACAGAAGAGATTGAGAGCCCGGTGAAGAAATCCACGGCGAGAGTAGGCAGAAATGATGAGAGTCCAGGAATGTCTATCTCTCTCCTCTCTCGGCATCTCCTCGATAGCCTTCACTGCATCTTCTACCCTTCCGCACTTGCCGTACATCTTCGCCACCGTCTTCTTCAATAATGTGCTTCGCCTGTGGCTGTGGATTAGTTTTCTTTCCTTTTCAATGCACCATTGCAATAGTAAACTACACCCAGAGTTCAACTCTGTTAACAACATGACACTCACACTACTATACTAAACTACACCCAGACTTCCAACTTTAATTATTCAGTCTCTCATTGGTCTCAAGTTAGTCCTCTCTGAGTCAGCATGATCTTCTCTACGACTCTCTTCCCTATTTTACTCCTCAATACGACTCTCTTACTCCTAAATAGGATTCTTTTCTTTGCAGGCGATGTCTATGCCATCATCAAAACGACAATTTTTAATTAAATTTAAATTTATAAACAATTTTAAAATGATTTTTAATTTAATTTTTAAAAGCAGTAAAATGTCGTTTTGATGTCAGCATAGACATTGGCCTCTCTGCATGAGTCAAAGGAGGACTATCATGTCCACTTCTTCCACAACTTCTAACTCTACCTGCACAACAACCTCTAACAACTGATCTAGTCTTAGATACCATCTTCCTACAACACCCAAGCAAGAACAACAACACTACTCACAAGTCAACAAAGGTATACCACCTTAAAGTACAATCATAAGAAAATATGTCTGAAATCCAACTCAATAGTTTTGCCTTTTTCTATGTTTCAAGTATTCAAGTTTTGAAGTGTTCAAGTTGCAAAAGATGCATAACATTGTTTAAGTTTTGTTTCAGTTTAACTAATTTGAGCGTTCAAGTTTGTAATAGATACATATAACAGTTCAAGTTTCACTTTTAGTTAACTAGTTCACAACTAATGGTGTTCCAATATACCCTGAGCTCCCAATGTAGAAACTCGAGCTTTGATACTAGATGTAATGCCTCGCCAGGGAATCCAAAAGAAATTGCCTAAAGTTTCACTAAGTTTGCCAAACACATTTTTTTTTAAAGATAATAAACAACAACAGATATAATATTGCGGAAGCAATAAATCACATACATAAACATAATCCATTAAACATATTACATCTACTAAGGGCTACATGACATTGAATCACATTTAAACTTAATTAATACTAAATCTAATATACAACAATTCAACATTACAAAATAACTCCAAATACAAATCCATTTAAATAATATGTAGTTATCTCAAATGACACTTGGCAACAATCAGAATGCTTAATCATCCACTGTATAAGTCATAGGGTATGAAAAACTCAAAAAAATACATCATCTGATAAGATCATTGATAATCAAATACATAGAATAGAGGCATAATCATTCAACAGAAATACAAGATCAAATAGAAAGGAACATCTGCACAAACACATCCAGCAATGGCATCTAGCTGTTAGATCTCAATGGTATAAGAAAAATGCATTACCACCCGACCTCAGGGAACCTAAATGGCCCACTCCTATCGCCCTTAGGAGATAAACTTAAGTCCCATATGGATAACATCCCAAAAGACATAACCAACATCTAGGTCAACGAAACACCTGAAAGCAAACCATCTCAAAGGGTACCAAGACACAAGTATCAACTAATCCTAGAGGCAACAATGGCACATAGGATATTTACTATGTAAGTGGGCAAGTGTCATCACATGAGTGAACTCTAAGGTTACCCTAGTAGCCACTCTGGACTCCGGCCCCCTAGTGTCTCTACGCGGCACCAATATCCTTTCATATAGACAAGGCATACTAACGAAGCAAGGTCACAATCAAGCATCCTGTCTACTCCCATCCTAGCCTATACTAGCACTCGAGGCATGGGCAAGAAAAACACAAACTCTTTTTAATTCATTTTAAAATTCATTTAATTAAATGTTATCACTTATTAAAACAACCTACAATGGGTTACCCAAGCAGCCAATCTAGGCTCTGATCTCCATTGCAAGCCACTTTCCAATGTACACATAGATTACCTACCCTAGGCTCATAAAAGAATAACTCAAAGAATCATAGTTTTGACCTCAGCCCTTTACAAGTGACTACAAAGCACCTATAGAGAAATCTCAATATCACTTTAGTCTTGTAAAAGCAACTGGAAAGCACTAAAAGATAAAACAAAATAATCACCTTAGTCCTATACAAGCAACTAGAAAGCATCAAAAAATAACTAACCAAAAACTTAAAGGTTACACCAGAAAATTCACACCATTCACCTCAGTTCTCTACAAGCTACTAGAAAGCATTAACAAACAACATATCAAATCTCATCATAGAAAACACATGACACATCACCATGGTCAAGTATAAAAGATCGTATACATAACATCATCACAAAAACAAAAACCCCCAAGCCTTTGGTAAACATCCTGGTTTGGTAAAAGTACTAAGTCAAACGCAAAACCCAACATGAAATACAACACACATCTCATTAGAAGTTTTAACAATTGTTTTCATAGTTCGTTTAGGTTTGAAGTCATAAAGGTCAATTTTCACTATGGTTTAAAAAAAAAACACAATTTGATGTGCAATTAGGGTTGCAATTTTTATCTTCTCAAAGTATTATAATTACTAAGTATTTCGAATAATAAAATTTACCTATTATTACAAATCATTTTCATACATCTAAACCATATAAACACATCCATGCTTATAAAAAAAACATTAATTCTCCCAATTAATTTTTTTGATTTTCAATTTACTTTAAAATATATATTTAAATAATGAAGTAATAAATCAAATTTTCAAATAATTAAATTATAAAAGTTGAAAAAACATATTAAAATTAATAATAATAATCATCAATTATTACCAAAATAATTTTATATTTATTAATCTTTGGAAAAACTTTCTCGAAATTGAATTCTACTAAAAATGGAAACTTTCTTGAAATAGAAACCTACTACAGAAGGAAATTTTTTCGAAATAGAAACTTGTTACAAATGGAAAGTTACCAAAAATGGAAGCCCGCTAAAAATGGGAACTTTTCAAAATTGAAAAACTACTAGAAAGGAAAAGTTTCCAAAAATGGAAACCTGTTAAAAAGCAAAAACATTCCAAACATGGAAATCTACTAAAAATGGAAACTTTCAAAATTGCTAAAAAGAAACTTTCCAAAAATGGAAAATTGCTAAAAAAAGAAACTTTTCAAAAATGGAAACCTATTAAAAATGAAAACTTTCTCAAAATAAAAACCTGCTAAAATTTTACAAAATGCGGGTTTCTAATTCTTAATTCATAGACAAATGATTTTGAAACAACGAACAATGAAATTTGCAACAAGGGTTTCAACCCAATTGAAATTTTGAAAACATATTCATAAGAAGATGTGAAGAAGACAAAAATTTCAAAGGAGGAATCTACTACGCAAATCCCACAAGATCCTATCTTAATCTAATGCTAAACAACGAATGCACGAAGCTTGCTAGTGAATTCTTTTTCTTTCAAAAAATCTCTTCTCGAAAATTGACTCTTCCAAACCTTGGTATGGACAATTGAGCTCTAGTTTCCTAATAAAGAGTTTTTCCCAAAATTAGGGCTTCAATTGTGCAATTACATGAAACCCATTTTCATTAATTACTTTATTATATTTTATTTTTCATGCATCAACTTTTACAATTTAATTAAAATAATCTTAATTAATCAATTTATTTGTCTCTCTTATTATATTATGAGATGTTTTAAATCAAATATTTATTAATTTAATTAATAATATTATTTAGATTTTATTATTAAAAACTCTTAAACAATAATTATTAAATTAAATAAATATAACTATGCTAAAATTCAAACTTTAATTAATTTTTTAAATTTAATTCTTTTATTTAATTAATTTCTTAATTAATTAAATATCATTAAATATTGAATTTTCTTTATAAAATTTCTATTAAATTAAATCATTAAGTTATCTTTTAATTTGATTTAGTTATAACAGAAAACCACAATAGACCCACAAGACTAAATACAACGACTAAACTGAAGACAAAGAACATAACCAAACTCCTGGGTCAAAATCAGAATTCTCATCACTTGATGAATTTAGATAATGGGTAAACAACTCAAATTGTCTTACTTTCTAGGACAATTGGCTTAGGTTAGGATTTGGACTCAAGAATTATCTCTCCACTTATACCATTGAGATACTGCGATAGGGCACGCTCATCTTAGCAATTTAGGGAAGTCAATGCTTGGTACCTGCAATTTGCATAATTCTATGCATGTACATACACATATAATCTAAACTAAACAAGAAATGATCAGAAGCGGTGCATTGTGTAGATCTTGACTAATGTGTGGCCACAACCCCCTCCCTCAACCATATCAGAAATGTTATATATGAAGTAAAACATACAGTTACACCACACATGCAAGTATGAGGTAACTATCCATAGAAACCACATATAAATCACATATCTAACTATCATCATAAGATAACTAAAAATCACTAACTAAATATACATATACCATCATCAAAATAATCATGAATACATGAAATAACTAAGTAACTTATCAAATATATCAACTAAGTATGAAATAACATTTAATCAAATCCAGTAGCTAAGTACTGATAATCATGAAACTGGCCTAAAAGAATTAGACAATATAATCTAAAAAGTAAACTAGAGGTGGCAATTACATCCACTCCCCCTAGAATTAGGCTTACTCCTGGAAGCCTACAAGAAAGATAAAACTAAGGCACTCACAGTGTGGGTCTGATTGGACCCTTTCCCCTTGTAGGTGGATAAGACTTCACTGAAAATAACCTCTATGATCCACCCATATCTCCAACCATGGGTTCTGAAGATGTAGTTCTTTGATCCAAGAACTATGGTTTCCATTGAGGAAAATGAGATGATTTGTGTCCCCGTTGTCTGCATGAAAAACATTCTCCATCAAAACCCTTCTGTACTTTAGGTGCACTAGACTATTGAAAACTAACCCCACTAGTAAACGAATGGATACTATGTGATGGTTGGTCAAACTAGTTGCACTTATTGTGCTAAAAGTACTAAGAATCCCTCGAGTGTGAACCACCACCATCACTCCGTGCTAAAGGATAGGATCCACCCTAATGTTGTTGTTGATTGTCTCCTAAAGAAGTAGGCTTCCAATTGCTACCTGATCCCTGACTACCTTTGCAACCCAATGTTGCAGGTGCTCCCACAAATCCACCATGTCCTAAAGTAACACTCTGCTCTACTAGGATATCTAGATGTATCGAATCCTTGAGGGGTTTAGGTTGGAAAATTTTTATTCCCACAATAAGATGGTTGTTTAGACCTCGAATGAAGTGTTGAACCATCAACACTGAACTCCTACTGGTCCTAGCATAAGGCATGAGCTCAGAAAAAAAAATTCATACTCTGCCACAAACATAGTGTATTGTCTTAGATCATGAAACTTGTCAACCCTCTGTTGGTTCCATTCCTCTGGTAGGAAGCATTTACAAAAGGTCTTGACGAATAACTCCCATATAAAGTGTTCATGTTCACACCCAGTTTCTTCTCTTCGATAGTCCACCATATGGCCCCCAAAGCGTTCCAAGTGGTTGATGGAAAACCTCCCTTTTACATTAGAGTCAAATTCATGCATCACAAAGTATCTATCTAGGGCAATTAGCCACTGCTCAACCATGTATCATATACCTAACCCATTGAAGGGTTTGATCTTGGACCTCTAAAGGTCCTTCATCTGAGCATCTATGACTAACCTCTGCCTGTCACAATGAAAGTCTCTCTAAGGACTCATGGACCTATGCCTCTACTCATTCCCTACATGATGTGATCCCTGATGATTATCACCCCTAGGAGGAGGTAGGTGCTCCATAATATTCCTCATCATCTGTCTCAAGTTAGTCCTCTCAAAGTAAACATGATTTCCTCTATGACTTTGTTCCATATTTTCCTCCTGAATAGGACTCTCGACATTAGTTGGGGGAGGACTATCATGTCCACCTCTTCCATGACCTTTACCTCTACTTTCACTATGACATCTAACAACTAATCTAGTCTCAAACACCATCTTCCTACTACACCAAGCAATAACAACAACATTGCTCACAAGTCAACAAAGAGATACCACCTTAGAGTACAATCATAAGAAAATATGTCTAAAATCCAACTCAATAGTTTTCTTTTTTTCTATGTTTCAAGTATTCAAGTTTTGAAGTTTTGAAGTGTTCAAGTTGCAAAAGATACATAACGTTGTTTAAGTTTTATTTCAATTTAACTAGTTTGAGTGTTCAAGTTTGTAATAGATACATATAATAGTTCAAGTTTCATTTTCAGTTAACTAATTCACAACTAGTGGCATTCCAATATACCTAGAGCTCCCAATGTAGAAACTTAGGCTCTGATACCAAATGTAATGCCCTTCAGGGAACCCAAAAGAAATTAAACTAAAATATCACTACGTTTGTCAATCATTTTTTTTTGAAAGATAATAAACAACAATAGATATAATATAACAGAAGCAATAATCACATACATAAACACAATCCATAAAATAGATTACATCTCCTACGGGCCTCATGATGTCAAATCACATTAAAATCTAATTAATACTAAATCCAATATACAAAAATTCTACATTACAGCATAATTCCAAATATGAATCTATTTAAATAATATACAATTATCTCAAATGCCACTTAGCAATGATCAGAATGCTTAATCATCCACTGTACAATTCACAAGGTATGAAAAGCTCATAGAATATACATCATGAATATAATACATCATCTTATAAGATCACTAATAATCAAATACATACATTAGAGATATAATCATCCAATAGAAATACAATATTAGATAGAAAGGAACATCTGCACAAACACATCCAGCAATGACATCCAACTATCGGATCTCAATGGTTTAAGAAAAATGCACTACCACCAAACCTTGTGGAACCTAAATGGCGCACTCCCATGGCATTGTGGAGATAAACTTAAGTCCCATACAAATGTAAATTTTCCTATGTTTTGTGAACACCCTTCAATTAACGTCATCTAGGAGACAACACCTCTTTGATTCATCCTATCAAAAATGATGCAGGCCTCTTCGAGTCTTCCACATTTCCTATACATGTCTACAAGGGCACTCTAAATGAACATATCGAGCTCAAAACCACATTCAATTATTTTTCCATGGATTTCTCTTCCTCGAGCTAGGGATGTAGCTGGAAGAATATGTGAGGCCTCACCCCGACCCACCGTAGCATAGTGATACATTACTATTATTTTGATATTCACAACTCAAGATGTCGAGACATTATCTGATGCTTAGAACATACTATATTATTTCATGTTGTGTGATGTTACTTTCAGATATATTTGATGATTGTCATTTAATGTTTCATGTATATGTATGTTGATGAAATTAGTAAATGTAGGATTGAGACTTTGATTTAAGTGATTTTAAATGGTTAAAAAAATTAAGCAGGATGAAGAAACCCTTATTGATGTATGTTTCAATTTATGTGGATTTCTAATACATATGCATATATGTACATATGATTTTGCGGGACTACTGATGTGTGCAATGAGTGTGCAGATATTTTAGTCGAGAAATTCTACGGAGGAACATAACTAAACTCTATATGCTAATTTTGGAAACCTTGTTGTTCGTAATTCACGTATTGTATTGTGAGATGTATGTGTGTATCTTTCTATGTGCAGTGAATGTTAGTGTTCGTAATTATGTTCTAGTAGTGTCGCTTGACACTCGTAAATTGGTTATGTTCTTCAGTATGCTGATTAGGGTTAGCTGTGTAACCTTTGGACCCAAGTTTATTTAAGTTAGTGTCAGTTTGCTTTTTGGTTCTTAATCGAGTTTAGTTATCCCTAATCTGGATTAGTGCTTAATCTGCATTGTTAGAGTTGTTAGATGGCCTTATTTTATTCTTAGCTTTTTTTTGGCTCTAAACCTTTTTCCTAAAGCTTAAAACATGAAATTATTATACCCAAAGGATATGGGTATGGGTTAGGGGTCTTTTCCAACCCCTAAGCCCCTTTTATTGACTTTTGAGGCCACTCAAAAAGTCTCATTTTACCTTTGTGCGAAAATTGCAAGTGGTTATCTTGAGTTACCTCACCTCCACTTAGTGTTTAACCATAGTATGGGTTGAGTTAGGAGTTTCTAGAATTGCTAGTGGGTAGGAGAAGTTATTGATCTCTTTGGTGGTTGAGTTTGAGGCTTATTTAGAGGCCCTTCTTGGACTAGTGGAGGTTGTTACCACATCTCTACATTTAGAGAGGAGTTTTGAAGATTGAAGGAAGGAAGGAGAAACTCTACTCAAACTTGTTCATTGCCATTACCTCTTTGTCAAGGTAGGAGTTTCTCATCTCTCTTGTACAGATTTTCATGTTTGTTTCATGCTTATGCTACCTTGTTGTCAAGTGAATGTTTGTATGATTGTGGGTATGTTGGGAAGATTTGAAAACCATGTTTTTTTGAATGATTTCCTTTCATGTTTATATTTGCAAATTTTGAGATTTTACTTGCATGGGTGTTTTGGTATTACTCACCCTTGGAGAGGGCAGAAGTGACCAATTTTGAGAAAGGTCTGTTTAGTTGGACTCCAACCAATGCAGAGTCTCTTCTCAGGATGAGAAGAGGGAGAGAGGGTAGGGTGTTATGGGCCCCTACCTGTCAGCACAAACCTCATATGAGCATGGCATTTTAAAATGGAAGAACGAAAGTTCTTGGTTAATAGCCCCGATTGGGCACCTGATTTGGTGTTGTGCTTGACTTCTCTTGTTGGAAGAATCCACCTTTCCCTAGTGTTGATTCATTGTGAATCATATTGTGAAATCCTTGTATGTATATGCATGTTTGCCTTGGTCATGCTTTTGATCACCTGATCAGATTTTGTTCCCTCCATGGTTCTAGAAATGTGTTGCAGAAAACATTATAAATCCCTTGATGAGGATAAAGAAAATTCAATCAAATTGTTGAAATTTGGGATTGATATCCTATGTAAATTGTATTTTAAACTTTGTTGTAAATGGCAACGAAGCTGAGTTTTCTTCCTGGTTCTTTCCCGGTTGAGCCTTTGAATTAGGTTTGCCAATAAAATTGGTGTTTGAGTATAATTGGTTATCATGTGATTTAATTATGATTTAAATTTAGATGGATGCACATTAAAAATAGGATGGAATTGATGTTGATTAAATTTGGCAAAAATTTCAATTTTTCTTGTATGTAAAAAATGAAAATTACGATCATGCATGTAGATTCAGTTTTCATGATTATTGAATCAAACAAGTATTGCATTATTGAATAAAATGGATAATTCATATTCTTGGTATGTTAAGGTTTTAATTAGGCTTTATGGATTTTCATTTAAAAGAAATTATTGACAAAGGTTGAATTATTCCAATTTAAGACCTATAGGAGATCAAATGATTTTGGTTGCAAGAGAGTAAAACTCTCTGCCTTTTGTATGGGAGAGGCAATCAAATGGTTTTGGGCAAGAGAGAATATTTTTTAAATGATCCTTTTTATTTAATTTTGAAATTAAACAAAATAGAGTAAAAACATTGATATACTTGTTAAATTTACAAAGAAAATTCAAAAAAAAATATATGGCATCATATATTTAAATATCCTATGCTTACCAAATTAACTTTCTAATTTAATGCTTACCCCTCCTTGGACTCTATCTACCCTGTTCTCCCTAGGCGATTGAGTTGACAGTGTCATCATGCATATTGATGACATCACCTGTCCCCTTTATATTTCTCCCCATCTCCTTTATTCTTTCTGAGCGCTCAATTTAAGTCTTGGTTTTGTGCTTTGGGGGGGGGGACAAGACCTGTTGAAAAGACCTTGGATCTAATGTAGGAGTCTCCCCTTCCATTAAGCCCTGTCACGTCCTGTGGTTGGGGATGCATGCAAATCCCTTGTGTAGCGCGCCCAACCTTTGAGAAGCGCTCATGTGGGGGGGTCAAATCAGCTTGGCTAGTGGCCAAGTGGGATGGTCAGGTTTAGGGTAGAGTATCTAGTGTAGGTTAGTATTTGATGATAGTTAGTTTGTTTTGATAGATTTATTTATTAATAGTTTTAGTTGTAAGTTGTTTTTTAGTAGTTAGTTTTATTAATTTAAAATTGTAAATTGTTTTAGATTTAGCAAGTTAGTAGGCTAGTAGTTTATGTTATTTTATTTTGTTAATTGTTTTTAGTTAGTAATTTTATTAGTTAGAGATTAGTTTTTCTTGCTAGTAGTTTAATTTCATTTATTTGTAAGTTATTTTAATGTTAATTTGTACTTATTAACTAAGTTAATTTTAAGTTAGTTAATGTAATAAAGATTTAAGTTAGTTTGTATATTATGTTAGTTTAGTTGTTTAATTTAATTTAGAAGCTTTAAATTTGTTAGTTGTTAGTAAATTAAATTTATGTCTAGTTTATATTTCACATTATTAACCTTTAATTTAAAGTTTGGGATTAATGTTTTGTTTTTTAATTGTTATAATTGTTTTAGTTCGTTCTAATTAGATAAAGTATGGTAGGTTAATTGGCTATTTTAAATAGGTTTAAACTCGAGTTTATTTGATTGAATTTTACGATTAATCCAAACCCAATTTCATTTAGATTGTTATTAAAATAATTTTCACATGATTGTTACGCAATGTAATAATGAATCAAATAAACATTGATATCAACCTTTGAACGAAAGTTTCAAAATCTTAACAATGTATTCATCCTCTAGAATTTTAAACTTACGATGAATCTTAGTGAACCTTCACTTCCCTTGCAAGAGATCAGATTAAAACTTAGAGCTTTTTAATTATTAATTTAAAAAAAAAAAAATTGTGTGTTTTTGCCCTCGTAGTTTGGGCATGACAAAATACTGGCAAATGTTTCAAAACTTGGCTTTTCTCAAGAGATTGACATTCCCTAGAAAATTTTTAAGGCCTCATCTCCCATCCCATTGTGTACATTTCCTACAACCATTGATGTCTAGGAGACCACATCTCATTTGGACATTTTGTCAAATACCTTCCATGCATCATTTATACTACCCAATTTCGCATAGATGTTGACAAGAGCATTTGCCACCAACATATGAGAATGCAACGCAGTCCTAACTGCATCTCTATGCATATATCTACCATGTTCTAAATCCTTTAAGTGCGTGTAGGCTGATAGAAGACATAAAAATGTTTGGGAGAGAGGAAACATGCCTACCACCAACATTTCCTTATAAAGCGCCAAAGCCTTGATAGAGCACCCATTTCACACACACTCTCCAATCATTGTAGACCAAGAAACCTCATTTTGTTTAAACATCTAATGGAAGAGCTGAAGTGTTGCATCTAATTGCCCATTGGGTGCATACCCTACAATTATAGTGGTTTCAAATACGACATCTTGTTCAAACATTTTGTCAAACATATTGCACGCCCTATCCAAGATGTCGCATTTTGCATACATGTCAATGAGGATGCACTAGACAAAAAGATGACCCTCAAATCTACTTGTAATTGATTTAACTTGGATTTCAACGCCCGGCTTGACCTCCTCCAATTTGGAGCATGCGGTGACAAGGAAAGAATAAGTGAAGTGGTTTGTATGACAAGTTGAGAGGCACATTTGACAGAAGAGATTGAGACTTGGTTAGGAAATCCACAATGAGAGTAGGTAAAAATGATGAGGATCCAGAAACATCTATCTCTCTCCTCTCTCAGTATCTCCTTGATAGCCTTGACATCATCTTGTACCCTTCCACACTTTCTGTACATCTTCACCTCTATCTTCTTTAGTAATGTGCTTTGGCTATGGTTGTGGATTAGTTTTCTTTTGTTTTTAATGCACCATTGCAATAATAAACTACATCGAGACTTCAACTCTAATTATTCAATCTATCATCTATCTCAAGTTAGTCCTCTCTGAGTGAACATGATCTTCTCTATGACTCTCTTCCCTATTTTCCACCTGAATAGGACTCACTGCATGAGTTGGAGGAGGACTATCATGTCCACCTCTTCCACGATCTCTACCTTTTCCTACACTACAACTTCTAACAGTTGATCTAGTCTTAGACACAATCTTCCTACAACACCCAAGCAAGAACAAAAAAACTATTCACAAGTCAACAAAGGTAACCACTTTAAAGTACAATCATAAGAAAATATGTCTAAAATCCAACTTAACAGTTTTGCATTTTTCTATGTTACAAGTATTCAAGTTTTAAAGTTTTGAAGTGTTCAAGTTGCAAAAGATACATAACATTTTTAAAGTTTTATTTCAGTTTAACTAGTTCAAGTGTTCAAGTTTGTAATAGATACATATAATAGCTCTAGTTTCATTTTCAGTTAACTAGTTTACAACTAGTGGCATTTCAATATACCTAGAGCTCCTAATGTAGAAACTCAAGATCTGATACTAGATGTAACACCCCATGAAGGAACCCTAAAGAAATTAACCTAAAGTTTCACTAAGTTTTCCAAAAAAATTTTTTTGAAAGATAATAAACAATAACAGATATAATATTGCAAAAGCAATAATCACATACATAAACACAATCCATAAAATAAATTACATCTCCTAAGGGTCCCATGATGTTGAATTACATTTAAACTTAATTAACACTAAATCTAATATACAACAATTTCACATTACAAAATAACTCCAAATACGAATCCATTTAAATAATATACAATTATCTCGAATGCCACTTGGCAACAATAAGAATGCTTAATCATCCACAATGCAAGTCATAGGGTATGAAAAAATCAAAGAATATACATCATGAATATAATACATCATCGCATACGATCACTAATAATCAAATACATACAACAAAAGTATAATCATCCAATAGAAATATAAGATTAGATAGAAAGGAAAATCTGCACAAACACATCCAACAATGGCTTCCACCCGTTAGATCTCAATGGTATAAGAAAAATGCACTACCACCCAACCATGGAACCTAAATGGCCCACCCTCATTGCATTGAGGAGATAAACTTAAGTTCCATATGGATAACAATCCCAAAAGATATAACCAACGTCTAGGTCAAGTAAACACCTAAAAGAAAACTATCTCAAAGGGTACCAAGTCACAAGTATTAACTAATCCCAAATGCAACAATGACCTATGGAAAATCTACTATATTGTAAGTTGGAAAGTGTCATCACATAAGCCAAATCTAAGGTTACCCTGGAAGCCACTCTAGACTATGACCCCCTAGTGTCTCTATGTGGCATCAATATCCTTTCATATAGACAAGGCATACTAATGAAGCAAGGTTACGACCAAACATCCTCTCTAGTCTCATCCTAGCCTATACTAGCATTTGAGGCATGGGCAAGAAAAACAAAATCTCTTTTTAATTTATTTTAAAACCCATTTAATGAAATGTTATCACTTATTAAAACAACTTGCAATGGGTTACCTAGGTAGCCACTCTAAGCTCCGACCTCTATTGCAAGCCACTTCCCAACGTACACATAGATCACCTACACTAGGTTCATAAAAGAATAATTTAAAGCATCATAGTTTTCACCTCAAACCTTTACAAGTGACTGGAAAGCACCTATACAAAAATCTCAATATCACCTCAATCTCGTACAAGCAACTGGAAAGCAACAAAAGATAAAACACAATAATCACCTCGGTCCTATACAAGCAACTAAAAACCATCAAAAAATATTGATCAAAGGCTTAAAGGTTACAAAAGAAAAGTCACACTATTCACCTCAATTCTCTACAAGGTACTAGAAAGCATTAACAAACAACATATCAAATCTCATCATAGAAAACACGCAACACATCACCATGGTCAGGTATAAAAGATCGTATAAATAACATCAGCAGAAAAACAAAAAATTGCAATCCACTGGTAAACATCCTATTTTTGGTCAAAGTACTAAGTCGAACCCGAAACCCAACATAAAATACAACACACATCTCATTAGAAGTTTTAACAATTGTTTTCATAGTTCATTTAGGTTTGAAGTGATAAAGGTCAATTTTCACTATGGTTTTCAAAAAAGAACACACGATTCGATATGCAACTAGGGTTCCAATTTTCGTCTTCTCAAAGTATTATAATTACTAAGTTTTTTGAATAATAAATTTTCCTTAATATTACAAATTATTTTCATATATTTGAATCATATAAACACGTCCTAGCTTATAAAAAATAACATTAATTTTCCCAATTTTTTTTTAAATTTTAAATTTACTTTTAAATAATGAAGTAATAAATCAAGTTTTCAAATAATTAAATTTTAAAATTTAACAATACTTATTAAAATTAATAATAATAATTATTATCAATTATTACCAAAATAATTTTATATTTATTAATCTTTGGAAAAACTTTCCCAAAATGGAATTTACTAAAAATGGAAACTTTCTTGAAATGGAAATAGGCGACAAATGAATTTTTTTCTAAAATAGAAACTTGCTACAAATGGAAAGTTACCAAAAATGGAAACCTACTAAAAATAGAAACTTTTCAAAAATGAAAACCTGCTAAAAATGGAAACTTTCCAAAAAGGATAACCTACTAAAAATGGAAACTTTTGAAAAATGGAAACCTACTAAAAACAAAAACCTTCCAAAAATGAAAACATGTTAAAAATAGAAATTTTCCAAAAATGGAAACCTGCTAACTAGAAACTTTCTCAAAATGGAAACCTGCTAAAAATTTGCAAAATATGGGCTTCTAATTGTTAATTCATATACAGATGATTTTGAAACAAGGAACACTGAAATTTGCAACAAGGCTTTCAACCCAATTGAAAATTTGAAAATAGATTTATAAGACACAGAGAAGACAAAAATTTCAAAGGATGAATCTACTGCACAAAACCCACAAGATCCTACCTGGATCTAATTCTAAACAACGAACGCACAGAACTTGCAATTGAATTCTTTTTCTTTCGAAAACCCTCTTCTCAGAAATTGGATGATTCAAACCTTAGTATGTAGAAATGAGCTTTAATTTCCTAATAAAGAATTTTCCACAAATTAGGGTTTCAATTGTGCAATCATGCAATACCCCTTTTCCTTAATTACTTTATCATGTTTTAATTTTTATGCACCAACTTTTGCAATTTAATTAAATTAATCTTTATTAATCAATTCATTTTTTCTCTTATTAAATTATGAGACATTTTAAATTAAATATTTATTAATTTAATTAATAATATTATGTAGAGTTTATTATTAAAATGAAACTCTTAAATAATAATTATTAAATTAAACAATTTAATTATACCAAAATGTGAACTTTAATTAATTTTTTAAATTTAATTCTTTTATTTAACTAATTTCTTAATTGATTAAATATAATTAAATTTTAAATTTTCTTAACAAAATTTTCATTAAATTATCTTTTAATTTGATTTAATTATGATTAGAAAATCACATTAGACCCACAAGACTAAATACAACGACTCAATTGAAGACAAAGAACATATTCAAACTCCTAGGTCAAAATCACGAATTCTTGTCAATTGACAAATTTGGATGGGTAAACAACTTAGATACTTGTCTTACTTTCTAGGATGATTGGCTTAGGTTAGGATTTGGACTCAAGAATTATCTCCCCATAGATATTGCAATAGGGCACACTAACCCTGGTAATTAAGGGAAGTTGATGCCCAGTACCTACAATCTACATAAAATCCACACATGTACATAACATATAATCTAAACTAAATAGGCAATGGCAAGAAGTGATGCATCATGTAGATCCTGACTAGCAGGTGACTACGAGTCCCTCCCTCAACCATATTAGAAATGTTATACATGAAGTAAAACATACAGGTACACCACGTATGCAAGTATGAAGTAAGTATCCATAGAAACTGCATATAAAACACACATCTAACTATCATTGTGAGATAAATGAAGCTCACTAACTGAACATGCATATAACATCATCAAAATAATTATGACTACATAAAATAATAAGTAACTCATCAAATATATCAATTGAGTATGAAATAACATTTAATCAAATCTAGTAACCAAGTACTAATAATCATAAAATTGGCCTAAAAGAATCCAAGAATACAATTTGAAAAGTAAACTAGGGGTAGGCATTACATCCTCTCCCCCTATACTTAGGCTTACTACTAGAAGCCTACAAGAAAGATAAAACCTAAGCACTCACAATGCAAGTCCCATTGGACCCTTTCTCCCTGTAGGAGGATAAGACTCCATTGAAAATACCCTCTGTGATCTATCCATATCTCCAATTGTGGGTTCTGAACTTGTAGTTCTCTAATCTAAGAACTATGATTTTAATTGAGGACAATGAGACAACTTGTGTCCCTTTTGTTTGCATTAAAAACATTCTCCAAGAAAACCCTTATGCACTCTAGGTGCACTAGACTACTGAAAACTACCCCCACTAGAAAAAGAATGAATACTATGTGATGGCTAGTCATACTGGTTGCACTTATTGTGCGGAGAGTACTAAGATTCTCTAGAGTGTGAACCATCAGCATCATTTTGAGCTAAAGGATAGGGTCCACCCTAATGTCGTTATAGATTGCCTCCTGAAGAAGTAGGCTTCCTATAGCTCCCCAATCCCTAATTACCTTTGCAACCTGATGTTGTAGGTGCTCCCACAAATCGACCATGTCTTAAGGTAATGCTCTGCTTTACTAGAATAACTTGATGTATTGCATCCTTGAGGGTTTTAGGTTAGAAAAACTTTACACCCCCAATAAGATGGTTGTTTAGACATTGAATGAAGTATTGAACCATCAACGACAAACTCTCACTAGTCCCAACATAAGGCATGAGCTCGTAGAACTACCGTTCATACTCTGCCATAGACATAGTGTATTGTCTCAGATCATGAAACTCATCGGCCTCCACTTGTGCCATTCCTCTAGTAGGAAGCATTCACAAAAGTTCTCAACAAATAACTCCCATGTATAGTGTTCACGTTCACACCTAGTTTCTTCTCTTTGATGGTCCACCATGTAGCCCCAAAGAGTTTCAGGTGGTTGATGGAACACATTGATTTGACATTAGAATTATAGTTTTTCATTGTAAAGCATCTATGTAGGGAAATTAGCCACTGCTCAACCACGTATCTTGTATCTAATCCATTGAAGGGTTTGATCTTGGACCTTTGAAGATCCTTCATCTAAGAACCTACAATTGACCTCTACCTATCACCATGAAAGTCTCTTTGAGGACTCTTGGACCTACGTCTCTCCTCATTCCCTGCATGATGTGATCCCTGATGATCAGCACCCCCCAAGAGGAGGTAGGTGCTCTATAATAGTCCTCATCATCTATCTTAACTTAGTCCTCTCTAATTCAGCATGATCTTCTCTATGACTCTCTTTGCTGATTTCCTTCCGAATAGGACTCTTTGCATGACACAAAGAAGGACTATCATGTCCACCTCTTCCACGAGCTCTACCTCTGCCTACACTACAACCTCTAATAGCCGATCTAGTCTTAGACACTATCTTCCTACAACACCCAAGAAAGAACAACAACACTACTCAGAAGTCAACATAGGTATACCACCTTAAAGTACAATAATAAGAAAATATGTTTGAAATCCAACTTAATAGTTTTTCCCTTTTAAAAGTTTCAAGTATTCCAATTTTGAAGTTTTCAATTGTTCATGTTGCAAAAGATACATAACACTGTTTAATTTTTGATTGAGTTTAACTAGTTCTAGTGTTCAAGTTTGTAATAGATACATATAATAGTTCAAGTTTCATTTCCAATTAACTAGTTCACAACTAGTGGCATTCCAATATACCCAGAGCTCCCAATTTTCACTAAGCTTGCCAAACTTTTTTTCATTTTTGATAGATAATAAACACATCCAACAACAACATCTAGCTATTGGATCTCAATGGT
This sequence comes from Cupressus sempervirens, assembly GCA_028749045.1. NCBI lineage: Eukaryota > Viridiplantae > Streptophyta > Pinopsida > Cupressales > Cupressaceae > Cupressus > Cupressus sempervirens. The sequence continues at coordinate 584,920,456 of CM053789.1, forward strand.
ATAAGAAAAATGCACCACCACCCAACCTCATGGAACCTAAATGGCCCACTCCCAAACTCATGTACCATACAGATAATAATCCCAAAAGACATAACCAATATCTAGGTCAAGGAAACACTTGAAAGGAAACTATCTCAAAGGGTACCAAGACAAAAGTATCAACTAATCCTAGAGGCAACAATGACATGTGGGAAATCTACTATGTAAGTGGGCAAGTGTCATCGCATAGCCAACTCTAAGATTACCCTAGCAACCACTCTAGACTCTAGCCCCCTAGTGTCTCTATGCGGCACCAGTATCCTTTCGTACATACAAGGCATACTAATGAAGCAAGGTTATAACCAAGCATCCTCTCTACTCCCATCCTAGCTTGTACTAGCACTCGAGGCATGGGCGAAAAAAATACAAACTTTTTTAAATTCATTTTAAAACCCATTTAATGAAATTCTATCAATTATTAAAACAACCTACAATGGGTTACTCAGGTAGCCACTCTGGGCTCTGACTGACATTGCAAGCTACTTCCCAATGTACACATAGATTACCTAACCTAGGCTCATTTAAATATAACTCAAACAATCATAGTTTTCACCTTAGCCCTTTACAAGTGACTGGAAAGCACCTATAGACAAATTTCAATATCACCTTAGTCCTATAGAAGCATCTGGAAAACACCAAAAGATAAAACACAATAGTCACCTAAGTCCTAAAAAAGAAACTGAAAAGAATCAGAAAATGATTGATCAAAGATTTAAAGGTTACAATAGAAAAGTCACACCATTCACCGCAATTCTATACAAGCAACTAGAAAGCATTAACAAAGAACAGATCAAATCTCATCATAGAAAACACATGACACATCACCATGGTTAGGTATAAAATATCATATACATAACATCATTATAGAAACAAAAACTCCCAAGCCTCTGGTAAACATCCTGGTTTGGTCAAAGTAGTAAGTCAAATTCGAAACCCAACATGAAATACAAGACACATCTCATTAGAAGTTTTAACAATTATTTTCCTAGTTTGTTTAGGTTTGAATTCATAAAGGTGAATTTTCACTATGGTTTTCAAAAAATAACACATGATTTGATATGCAATTAGGGTTCTAATTTTCCTCTTCTCAAAGTATTATAATTACTAAGCTTTTGGAATAATAACATTTTCCTAGTATTACAAATCATTTTCATATATTTGAACCCTATAAACACATTCAAGCTTATAAAAACTATTAATTCTCCTAATTGTTTTTTTTTATTTTCAATTTATTTTTAAAAATAATATTTAAATAATTAAATAATAAATCAAATTTTCAAATAATTAAATTTAAAAATTTAATTGTACTTATTAAAATTATTAATAATAGTAATTATCAATTATTACCAAAATAATTATATATTTATTAATCTTTGAAAAAACTTTCCTGAAATGGAATTTTGCTAAAAATGGAAACTTTCTCGAAACAAAAACTTACTATAGATGAAAATTTTCTTGAAATAGAAACCTACTACAAATTGAAAGTTACCAAATATGGAAACTTGCTAAAAATGGAAGCTTGCGAAAAACAAAACTTTCCAAAAAAAGAAATCTGTTGAAAAAAAAGAACTTTCAAAAAATGGAAACCTACTAAAAATGAAAACTTTCCAAAAATGGAAACTTGATAAAAGTATAAACTTTCCAAAAATGGAAAGTTGCTAAAAACAAAAACTTTTCAAAAACAAAAACCTACTAAAAATTAAAACTTTCTTGAAATAGAAACCTATTAAAAATGCAAACTTTCCAAAAATGAAAACCTGCTAAAAACATAAACTTTCTCGAAATGGAAACTTGCTAAAAATTTACAAAATGTGGGCTTCTAATTCTTAATTCATATATAGATGATTTCAAAACAAGGAACAATGAAATTTGCAACAAGTGTTTCGACCTAATTGAAATTCTAAAAATAGATTTATAAGAAGACACAAAGAAGACAAAAATTTCAAAAGATGAATCTACTATGCAAAACCCACAAGATCCTAGTTGGATTTGATGCTAAACAATGGATGCACGGAGCTCACAAGAAAATTCATTTTCTTTCAAAAACTCTCTTCTCAGAAATTAGCTCCTCCAAACCTTGGTATGTAGAAATGAGCTCTGATTTCCTAATAAAGAGCTTTCCCCCAAATTAGGGCTTCAATTGTGGAATCATGTAAAACCCTTTTTCCTTAATTACTTTACTATATTTTAATTTTCATGCACCAACTTTTGCAATTTAATTAAAATAATCTTTATTAATCAATTCATTTATCTTTCTTATTAAATTATGAGACATTTTAAATCAAATATTTATTAGTCTAATAATATTATTTAGAGTTTATTATTAAAATGAAACTCTCAAATAATAATTATTAAATTAAATAAATATAATTACACTAGAATTTAAACTTTAATTAATTCTTTAAATTTAATTTTTTATTTAATTAATTTTTGAATTAATTAAATATAATTAATATTGAATTTAATTTATAAAATTTCTATTAAATTAAATCATTAAATTATCATTTTATTTGGTTTAATTATTTAAAAAAACAACAAACCCACCCACACGACTAAATACGACAATTTAACTAAAGACAAAGAACATAGTCAAACTCCAGGGTCAAAATCACAAATTCTCACCACTTGACAAATTCAGATAGGTAAACAACTCAAATACTTGTCCTACTTTCTAAGACAATTGGCTTAGGTTAGGATTTGGACTCAAGAATTATCTCCCCACTTATACTATTGAGATATTGCAATAGGGCACACTCATCCTAGCAATTCAGGGAAGTCAATGCTTGATACCTACAATCTGCATAAAATCTACCCATGTACATACACATATAATCTAAACTAAACATGAAATGGTGGGAAGTGGTGCATCGTGTTGATCCCGACTAGTAGGTGACTACGACTCCCTCCCTCAACCATATTAGAAATATTATAAATGAAGTAAAACATACAAGTACACCATACACATGCAATTATGGGGTAAATATTCATAGAAACCACATATATATAAATCACACATCTAACTATCATCATGAGATAACTGAAAATCACTAACTGAACATTATACCATCATCAAAATAATCATGAAGACATGAAATAACTAACTCATCAAATATATCAACTGAGTATGAAATAACATTTAATAAAATATGGTAACCAAGTACTGATAATCATAAAATTGGCATAGAAGAATATGGCAATACAATCTAAAAAATAAACTAAGGGTAGGCATTACAGTAACCTTGAAATCTTAATTACTAGCACTTGGAGTCATAAGGGTGAAGGGAGGAGTTGATAGGTCAAAGTAGGAAAGATATTTTGTTTTATCTTATATTTTCTTTATACATCAATTCATTAAGAATTTTTTGCTTTGTGATTATTTTACATTTTACGAAGTTAAGAAAGTATAAGACAATTTATTAGTAGCAATGAAATCAAATGTATATGTATTCATTTGTATGAAGATGCCCCCTATCTCAATTGATTTGAAATAGGAGTTATCCTTGCAACCATAGGGGTTTATCCAATGCACACTAGAGACTCAAGTAGAGTATAATACAAATAAAATTTTTCCTTTGTGCTCCAAGTTTGCAACCATTTAAATAGGAAGGTGTACATAGAGTGCTTGTTTTAAAGGAAATCATATTAGTAATCAACAATGGGATTTATAATTTTATGAGCAATGAAGTTAAAACTATCATCTTGCTTGTCATTTGTAATGCTTGATATTTCTAGATTAGGGCGAATGAATTAATGCAAAGTGGATGCGAAGGGGGGATTTTTTTCAAAATGAAAATAGCAAGTGGGACAACATTTGAATGTGAAAATAGTAGAGGGAAGAAATGGCGGTGAAGGAGAGAGAATGTATGCAATTCTTAGCTTCAGAGAAAATGTTTTAAAAATGTATTTGTTTTGATTCCCACTCATAAATTAATAATTTATGCTTATGTTGTCTCATCAAAATAGGTCAATACTTCAATCATTGTTGATGCAGGAGCATCCTCGGTGTAAGGGAAATCTTGTATCACCCAAAAATATTTCTATTTCTAGTTTTGTGTTTTCAATAAGGGTTGTTCACATGAAGAGTTTCTATATGTGGTAGCTTGCTAATTTATGTAAGTTGGCTTTATGTGCTGAATTTTTTCTAATCTCATATGTAGAGGTTCATCTCAGACATATTAGCATGTCAAACGAGTTTCATTTCCATATCATTTGTATTAGTACAATTATTATAGATTTTTGGTATGAATTTCAACTATGAAGGCCTAAATGGCCTTGAAATGAGGTCAAACCTATATTGATGAACACTTGCATGAATGAGTTTTTGTGGAAATTTAGCTGTCATTTTTGAAAAGGGGTTATAATAGGTCATTAAGTGAATGATTTGTTAGTTATGGTCTCCAGAAGTGGGTCATCAAAAAATATAATTTGTAAATTGTCTTGAGATGATTCTATGTAATAAAGTGTAATAAAATAATATAATATGATTTTGGTCAGCCTTAAGAGTTATAGCTTTGTGTTTAGAACCTTCCTAGGTAGTGAAAAATGCCTATATAAGGAAGGCTTGTAGGTTGTCTAGGGAAGTTTTGGGTGTTAGTCACATCTCTATCTTGTAGACTACTGTAAGGAAGTCACCCATGTGGTTTGCATATTGTAATTTTGAATTTTGTAGTTCCACACTAATGGAGATAATAATAAGCCCATATTTCATTATCTTAATTTGTTTTAGATTAAGTTAAAAATACGTTTTGAAGGGACCTAAAACCCTTTAGCAAAAGTAAAAGATCAACATTATGCACCACTAGGTTTTACAAGGACTTGAAAAACACAGTTTAACAAAAAACAAAAAAACACAAGGTTTTACATGGACTTGAAACCACAATTTTAAACCAAACATACCTAGGATTTACAAGGGCCTAGAACCTAAAGTTTAAACAAAGCTGGAAAAAATAAAAATAGAACCAACAAAACCACATGGACTAGAAACCAACACACCAACAACCACGAATAGCACCTACATTAGGTCTTTAATGATCTTCTCTACCTCCTTGCCTACTTCTACAATACTCTAGATAATATCAATCATGGTAGAACTAGGGACCTTAGGTGCTTTAATAATCTTTTTCCTCATACTCTACCTCATTCTCTTACCTGGCCCTCCTTGGACTTCTCACCCCAACAACATTTGGAGACATAATCTCCTTAGTGCCTTTCTTTCTTAGACTAGCCACCACAACACACAAGATGGAAGTAACCTTGTCCATTCTTTGTCTACTATCCTTAATTATTTGATGAAGTTCTAGCTCATACTGCTTGAGTTTGTTAGGGATGTTTCAAACTTGTCTTTCTAGATGGGCTCTCATATTATGTTCTTGGTCCAAATCTTTACGGATAACTCCAAATTTTTTTCTTGAGCACCATAATCTCATTGTAGAGCCATGAGTCACCTTGAAGGTACACCTCTTCTTTAAGCTTGGTAGCATGAAGGAAAGATAACTTGACTTGATGAGACTCATCCCTGCACCCTTCATCAACCCTATTCACTATGTCAATATCCTTATTTTTTATATTGGCCTTGATCTTGATGTCTACATTTTTCTTCTCATTGAGCTCCTCTTTTTTCTCCTTACTCATGTTGTGCTCCTTCATGAAAAGGACTTTACCCTTGTTATTTTTTCCAATGTCCATATCTATTTTCTCCTCACTGGAATTCCTTTTAGAAGGAGAAAGGTGAACACTTTGTTTCCCCTCTTCATCCCCTAAAGCTTTAGACCTTGGATTAGACTTAGTTTTCCTATCTTTACTACCCTCCACATGATCTTTTCCAATTGATATTCCTTTGCTCCCAAAATAACCTTCCAGGTTTGAGTTGAGGTCCCCCACTTCCATTTTGTTATCATCCTTGGTATAATTCTCAGAATTCATAACTTCCTCTATGTATTTATTTTTAATCTCCAATCTATTACCATTTTTAGTTCTCTTACTGTTAGTAGTGCCTTCCTCACTTTTAACATTTTTCTTTGAATAAGGTTCATTACTAATCCCTTTCTACTTTTTCTCCACTTTCAGAGAGGGTTTAACAACCTTTCTCTAACAATAATTTTCAATAAGTAGGATTAAACCCTCATGGGGCACAAGACATGACTCCTTCTTCCTATGTGCTTGGAGGCTTTGAATTAAAGAGTATTTTAAGTAAAATGAAAAAGAAATTCTATCTTTATACCTAAAATGATTTAGGAACACAAAATGAAACTTGTGACTCTCTTAGCTCTACCATCAAGGATAAAATACTTATGAATGCATGATAAAACATCCCTCTAGATAACCTTAATCTGGCTTAGGTCATAGAAGTTGCCATTCTTATTAAGCTTTTTCTCTCACTCATCAGTTTTAGGGAATTTCTTGAAGGACACACTTGAGATACTAGTCTCCTTGCTGAATTTAAGACCCTCCATTGGAAGACCCCTAATCTTAGTGATAAATTCCTTCAATAGCTTCACAATGACCCTATACAGTGTAACCCTATCTTCAACCTAGATTTTGAAGTAATACTCTATAATGTGGGGCTTATGCCCATGAAGTTTCTCAATATAAGCCATGACTTTCCCTTTTTTCAAGATTTCCCATACATTTGAATTCACCTTCCATTCTTTACAATTATCCTTCTCTTGCTTTTTTGGTTCCCCTCCCATTAGGAATTCAGCTCTGCACCTATAACTAGTTTGAAAAATGGTAACAAAAAAGAAAAGTAATGTGTTATTATTTTCCAAGTAACCTTTAACCTTGCATGTATGCCAAGTAAAACCCATAATTATACAAAGGTACCACTTTGGGATACTCAAAAAATCTACCATAAACCTTTCACTTCCCTTAATAAATTCCTCATTCTTGTGTGATCTTTCCTTTGTTAGAATGTGTCATATCATAATTAACAATTGTCATTAGCTCCACTTCTTTCTTAGGTCATCTTGCCAACTCAACTTTGTTTCACTGTAGACTACTTGATTCACATTCGAATTAGCGACTTTGTTGCACTCTCAAAAAAATGAGAAATAAAAACATTATAAAATTTATTCTTAAGGTCTTTCATTTCCAATATACTTCCCTCAATACTCTAGGTTATCAAACTCTTATTATTCAACATGTTAATCATATTTATAGAGTCTCCTTCTAGCCATAGATTCTAAAAACTAGATTCCACTACCATCCTCATAGTGAACAAAGAAGTCGTTGCCTCTGCTTTGTGGCTAGTAGACTTGCCTATAGGTATAGCAATAGCATCCACTACCCTACTATAATGGTCTCTCAAAACACCTCCATGTCTATCTTTCCCAAGATTCCCTTTAGCTGAACCATCAAAATTACCTTTGATCCATCCCATTGGTGGAGATCTCCACTTTACATTCTATCTTTGATCCTTCTACTTTATTTAGTACATTTAGAATTCATAGGATTACTTATTTGAGTCTCATCAAAAAAATTTCTCTGAGATTTAAAGTTCTCTTTGATAGCTCTGATAATATTTTGACCCAAAACCCAATTAAGAGTCTCCTTATTTCTTAAAATTATATTGTTCCTCTCCTTCCAGATACCCCACCAAAGATGAGGGAGGGAAATATTCCAATGAAAACCAATATCTTTATCCTTAGTTGGGCATGTCCAGCTTTGAAACATTGATCAATGTTATGAGGGAGAGAAATCTTCCAAAGAAAACCAATATCTTTATTCTTAGTTGGGCATGTCTAGCTCTGAAAACAATTATCAATGTTATTATGTTGAACCCAAACTAAATTTCAATAGTTAAGCAGATGTCTCCAAATATTTTGGCTAAAACTACAGTTTAAGAAAAGGTGATTCCTATCTTCAAGGTCCTTCTTATAGAGACAACATCTATTGACCAAGCAAACCCCTCCTCTCATTTGTAAATTATCTAGAGTTAAAATTTTGTTTTGAAGCATAGTCCAAAAAAAGCTATTGATTTTAGGAATAAGCCATTTAATCCAAGCTTTAGTCCACATAGGAATAAAACCTTTGTCCCCCACTCTAAAAATAGAGGAAACCTTGAAACATCCTGTTGGTTCAATCCCCCAAACCAAAATATCCTTGTTTTGAGGATAAAGCTTTACATTCAAGGCTGCTTGGATGCTAGAAAAATCATGATTAATCTCAACAATATTATCCCATTTATTTTTAATCTATTAATTCTCCACAAAATCACCATAAACCTATCTACATCTATCAACAAAAGTCCTATCCTCAAAATCCTCAATCAAAGGGTGATCCAAAATCCATTTATCATCCAAAAACCTGAGCTTGCTTCCATTACCTACTTTCCATTTACAACCTTTATTTAAAATGTGTTTAGCTCCCTACACCATATTCCAAATAGCAGAAGAAGAAGGAAAAATAGGGTAGGAAAGGAAATTAGAAAATGAGGGAGTCTCATAAAGGTACTTATGTTTCTAGATTGTACTCCATTCCTTGTTATCATGATATACCCTCCAACCTTGTTTAGCTAATAATGCTTTATTCATACTCCTAATAGATCTTATACCCAAACCACCTTCTAGCTTAGGTTTATAGATCTTATCCCATGCAATTAAAGCCATTCTCTTATTTTTCTTTGTTACAAACCAAAGGAAATTCCTCTAAATTTTATCAATTGCATCAGCAAATTTAGCTGAAATCCTAAAGAGGCTCAAGGCATAAGTAGGAATACTTTGAAGATAGGATTTGAGTAGAGTAACTTTACTAGCTTGGCTAGATTTGAATATTACCTTCCACCTCACTAGTTTCTTATTGAATTTCTTGACAAGATCCTCCCAAATTTTTTTTGAAGGACTCAGCCCCAAGGGTAAACCAAGATAAGCACACGGAAAAGATCCTATAGAGAAACCAATAATATTTTCAATCTTTCCTTTTCCGTAAATTGGATTGTTAATAAAAAATAAAGAACTCTTGTTCCAATTAATTAGCTAACTAGTAGTAGAGGAATAAAGATTAAGAGCCTTTTTAAGATTTCTCACCTCCCCAACTAACGTAGGCAAGGAGAATGAATAACTAGGGCGAAAGGCTCACCTAGCTATCCAAACCACCCTGCAAGAGTTAACACAATGAAAATGAACACAAAGAATAGAAACCAAAGGAGGAAGAAGAGTGAATTTCTTTTATTGATTCATCAAGATATCTTCATACCTGCCTAGCTATAAGGCCTTCTGGGTTATGGCCAATTACAAGTATATTGACATTCAAAGATCCAACTAAAAATTCGCACTTTCAATTCTACTCCCTAATCTTCTCTCTCTAAAGCTTCCCTAGTTCTAAGCCTAAACATTCTATTTATACTTGCCAAAACAACTTATATATCATTCTAGAATCATTACATAAGAGGAAGGCCGACACAAGATCCTATCATTAAATTCACAAGAAAAATTAAATACACAGGTCGGCTCCAACTAAGAACCAAAAATATACAACTCGACACCCATTGGATAACTCAACACCCACTAGGAAATTGGCACTCGGCACATGAAGAAACACTCAACACACACTGAGTTACTCGGCACTTGAAGAATCACTCGACTTACACTGGGTAACTCGACACTTGAAGGAATCACTCAGCTTACACTGGATAACTTGGCACCTGAAGGAATCACTTGGTACATGAAGAAGTAGCTCAGAACCAACTAAGTAACTCGGCACCAACTGTAGGATGAACAAAATGAGCAGGATAAAAGGGCAACCTAGGATGCTCTTACATCACTAACATCAGCTTATCTAAGGAAGATAGTATCATCCATAATTTTTTTGTGAGAACATACAAGAGGATGAGATGAAAAAAAATTCGCAATATACTTGCCCAAACAATCACCCATAATGGTAAAGATAATCAGTGATAAGGTATCACCCTGCCTTAGCTCCCTAGAGGGTTTAAAAAATTTAGTAGATCTTCCATCGACCAACAAAACAACTAAAGTAGTAGAAACCATTTGCATAATAAGCTTAATCACCATGATACTAAAGAAAAAAGACATTAGGATCTTTTGGAGAAAAGACCATTCAACTCTATCATAAGCTTTGGCTATACCAACTTTCATAATAAAACCTTGATTGTTAGAAAGAGATAAGGAATGGATATTTTCATGCACATAAATGATAAAGTTAAGGATTTTTCTACCAAGAATAAAACCATTTTCTTGTTCCGAAATCAAGTTAGGAAGAATTTTCAACAATCTCAAAATGAGGACTTTTGAGATGATTTTATAAATTGAATTGTAGAGACTGATAGGTCTAAACTAGTCTAGAGAATTGGATCCAATATTCTTTGGAATCAAAAAAAGGAAGGTGGAGTTAATTTCCTTCAACATTCTTTTATCCCCAAAAAATTATTTGACATCATCACATACATCTTTGTCAACTAGTTTCCACTCTTTCTGAAAGAAAAGCATAGGGAAACCATTTGACCTTGGGGATTTATCTCCTTCAAGTGAGCATACAAATTTATAGATTTCCTCTCCCTTAGGAAGAGTAGTATTCACTAGAGAATTGGGAGTTCCTATAGTCATGCATGACTATCTAATTGGAGGTTTTATGGCAAATACTTTGTTGGCTTATTATTGCCGAGATAATGACCTATTTCTTCACATTCACCGCACAATGCACACACTTATTGATAGACAAAGAAATCATGGTATGCACACAACAATTTATTCTGCTCCTTAGCGACCAAGGAGGGAATTTCATCTAATAACTTATCCTATTTAGTTTGATCAATATCAAGGTTTGAAGACAAAAATGACGAGAAAAAAGAAATTAATTCATCAGAGATTTCATTTTCATTAGTGATTAGATGTCTTCCTTTAGTGAGACTAGAAATATGATTTTTGGATCTGTGTTTCAGAGTAGACAATAGAAAAAATTCATATTCCTATCTCCTTCTTTGAGCCAAATGGATCTTTACCTCTATCTCTAATGGATCTCTTCTTTAGAGATTATGTCATGGTACTCCACCAATTTCTCATTTTCTTCCTTCACCAGATCCATTGAGTAACCCTCCTACTAGATCTTGTCTTGGATAACTATTAGATCATCTTTGATAATTGATTCACTTTCAAAAATATTCCCAAAGTCTCTTTTATTCCATTTGCTAATTTTTTTTTAACATTTCTTAGTTTAGAAGCCAAATAGAATAAAGTCATTCCTTCAATGTTAATGTTCCAGCATTCTGCAAGTCAATCCTCAAATTGTGGATGCTGCATCCACATTTTCTCAAATTTGAATGCAAAATTCTTCTTGGTTTGAATAGTCTCCACTATAAATAAAAGAGGAAAATGGTTAGAAGCAATATTCTGGATAGCCTTAAGGTTACACACAAAACCTTTAGTCCAGTCCAGAGATATTAATACTCTATCTAGACAAGCTTGGATGCATTCATTTCCCACTCTTTTATTTCTCCATGTCAAGTCAACTCCTTGGAGATCTAATTCCATTAATCCATCCTTGTTTATAAAGTCCATAAAATCCAGTCTTCCTTCCAATTGACTAGCATTTCCACCTTTTTTTTCATGTTCATAAAGAGGAACATTAAAATCCCCCAAAAATAACCATCTGCCATAATAATCAGCACTCTTTAAAATAGATAAATAATCCCAAATTTTTTTTCTAGCTTTCTTGTTATTTGGTGCGTACACATTAACTATATACCAATAGTTATTCTAGGCATAACTCTTTAGCTTGACAACCATTAAATGTTTATTAGCATCCAACAAAGTACTAGAGAGCAAAGACAGTTTCCACAAAATCATTGTTCCTCTAGAAGAACCTTTTGAAGTACTTGCCATGATACAATAATTATTAAAATATTTGAGCATTCTCGACTTTATGTTTTTCCATTTTAGCTTCCTGGAGCACTAAGATATTAGGTTTGTACTCTCTAACAAAATTTCAAACAATATCAAGTTTATGAATATTGTTCATTCCTCTACAATTCCAAGTGGTCACATTCATTATAACTTATTTGGAGTAAAATCTAGAATAGTTGCATGTTTCCCATCAACAATATTTTGTAAGCTTTCACTTTCTCTTATCTTTTAAGTAGTTTTTCTACCAGGTTTCTCTGGAGTTCAAACATTCAGTTTCAATTTGAGAGTAGCAATTTCCATTTTACTTCTCTGGGTTTCAACTCCTATAGATATAAGGGTCAGATTTTTTTCTCAATTTTCTTCCTTTGACCCCTTTTTGTTTAGATTCTTTCTTATCAATGATCAAATACATATAGTTTGACTCTATAACATTTTTAAGAGTCAAAACCTCTTGACATAAGGGTCTTACAATGGTCTAAATTTTTTCCTTCAATGGCTCTTCTAAAATTTCAAACTCATCAAGTTGACCACTTATTTCCTCAAGGATTTCTCCTTCCTCATCCTCCTCTAAATCTTCAATGCCTTCCAAATCAAGATCTTTATTTTGATAGATTACCATTTGGTTCATAGGATTTTCACACTCCTCTTTATCCTTGAGCCTAGAGTCTTCATTTTTTTTGGGATTTCTCCTCTACTTCCAACAACATCCCCTTGTTTTGATTATCTTGGACTATTTTAATTTCAACCACCTTTCCAAGGATAGCTTTAGGTTTCCACACCCTTTTTTGCTTGGGTTCCACCTTATTTTCCATGTTCACCATCTTCAATTTACTTTTTATTTTCATCAAACAATTTTTAGTCCAATGGCCCTATTTTTTACAAACAAAATAGGCATTAGGAAAATCTTCAAAGACTATCTCTTGCATCCATTTTCTAAGTTTTGAATTTAATTCCACCTTTTGGGGAAGGTTCTTCAAACGAGAGACTTTCACATAGATTGGGGCACAATAAAGTTTAGACCTTGTTACCATCCAATTATCAATGGCTCTAATGTCACAAAATGAGCCTACTATCCCCTTAAAAGGCATCAAACAGATCCATATTGGGTTCCCACTTTTTGATCGTTAGAGTATTGTTTTTAAATGGCCAAGGACCACCACATAAAACATATTTAAATATTCCTTAAAAGTAAAGACAAAGGAAAAAAACTCACTCATCATTAGCATAATATCCACTTTAACACGTAGAGCACATTTACTTTTAACCATGTTTCTAAGAGCATCAATATCTGGGTGTGCCCCTAGAAATTTTCAAATAGGGTAAACTCCATAGGTGAAATAAAATAATCTATAATTGAATCTGGGATGAAGATTAGAAACTCACCTTTTTCCAAACAGGATTTTGAAGTAACAAGTGGAAAAGAAGACTTTCCTCCTAGCTTTCTCCCAAATAAAGAAGACCACTTGTGTTGACCTATTTCTAGATCATCCTTCTTCTACTCTTTCTCACGTGATCCCTCTGCTTCCTTACCCCCATCCACCAAAATATTCCCTTCTTGTAGTGGGTCCCTAATCTAGATAGTACACTTAGTCAGAGAATCACTAAGAATATTAACAATGTCCCCACATCTTCTAGAATAGAAACCAAGCAAAAATTTGTCTTCTTCCTGCTCTAGACTATTAAAACTCATCCCCAGCTTCCCAAAAATCCCTAAGGAGATCCCTTCTTTTAGATTCCCTGCATCGCCAGGATTAGTTCCTACCACTAAGTTTGTGCCTACTAGATCCCTACCTACTAGAGGTCTTACCATTTCAAAGTTCAACTTGGGTAATTTGTTGAGATGCTTAGCTAGAAATGAATCAAATAATTAGGAGATGATATTGGCACAAGCTGAGTTTTCATATAATAATTTTGTGAATCCATTCTCTTAATTTGTTGTTGTTTATGTATTTATGTTGTATGTATGTGGTATTAAGGGTAACACCCTTCATCAAGTGGCATAAGAGTGAGATTTCTTGAGTGTGTTAACGGATCACCAATTGTGAGCTAGTTTACACTAGGATAGTGGTTGAGCTAAGCATGTTGACAAATTATCCATTATGAGGTAGTTTTCACTAGGCTTTTAGCAGAAGTGTAGAAATTTATCCATGGAGAGAGTGTGGTGTTGGAGATGTTACACTTGAGGGTTTTAGAGCCCTCTAGAGACAAATGTAAGCATTGCAAGAACATATGCATAGAGGGATGAATCTTGTCATAAGGGATGAGAGTGAGGATGAAAGAGAAGGAAAATTTGATTAGCGGGAAGATGAAGTTCTAAACCCAGAGGAATACAAGTTTTTTAGGCCCGTTTCCAAAATTGAAAAAAGACCAAAGTTTTAGGTTTTGAAATTTTCAAGAAATTTTAACCCAAAGGAATTGATCAAATGGATCAACAAATTAGAAGAATAATTTGAGTATGAAGATATTGAGGATCCTAATAGGGTCAAGCTTATCAAGGCCAAACTGAAGGGTCATGTGAAGATCTAGTGTTAGGAGATTCAATTAGAGTGGAATAAAAGGGGAAAGGATAAAATCACAAGATAGGACTGAATGATAGCTAAATTAAAGTGATAGTTCATTCCACTTGATTATGAGCTTAATTCTAGTTGATTATGAGCTTCATCTTTTGAATAAAATGCAAGGGTTAAAGCAAGCAAGAAGATCTTTTTAGGAGTATACAAAAGAGTTCTACCAAGCTCTCATCAGAATGGGTCATGCAAAAGATGATAAGGAGAAAGTTAGCTATTACCTTTAATTGGTTAAGGAAAACCATTCAAGAGGAGAAAAGTCTAGTTTGAATGAACAATATTAAGGAGGCATGCCTATTTTCCCTAAAAGTAGTAGATAAGATGAACAAGAAGTTTGAGAGTCAACAAAGTAGAAGAGGTCATAGTGGAAGTGTTAGAAAGTAAAGTCCACCAAGATAACTGGGGGGCGGGGCATGGGGAGGGGGGTTAATCAGTTATCCAACTATTAAAACACTTATCAACCTTATTAAAACTTAACCATGTGAGAAATATAATCAACAACCATAAAAGTTTACAAATACACAATAACACTAGATATGTTAACTAGGAAAACCCTTGATCTGAGGGAAGACCTTGGTGGGGATGGTACCCACAAAATGATGTGCTAATATAAAAGTTCCTAGTAAGAGGATGGACTCTAGGAGCCAATGAAATACATTTAGTACATATTAGTCCATGTTAGGAGTTGTGCCAACCATGTTAGGAGGTGTAGAAGGTGGATGGATCCACTATCCAAATAACTTTAGGGGTAAGACCAAAAAACTCACTATCCAACTGATCTCTATATTATCCTTGCTAAATAATAGAAATATAATAACTCCAACTACTTCTCTATCCTCTTGACTAGACCAAACCTCTTCCAATATCAGTACTAGATCACCAACTTCACATCCAAATAATCGATTGGATTGCTTACTCAAATTTACCAACTTCGTATATCACTTGCGCAATTCAAACTTCACTCTTTCTCATCAATTGCATACTTCATCAAAAGGAAATTAACCTTCCTTTATACCATATCCTCAAAATGATTCCTTGATTTGATCTTCAAGTTTTTCCAATTAATTATAATAGGACCTCATTAAGATATTACAAAACATTACATCTTTTTGTAATTACAAGTCATTGTCAGCTCACAGTCTTTACAAATTTTCACATGTGCGACTGCTAACCTTCTGCACTCACTGACATCATCATCAAGTTGTCTACTACCATTTCTAATTGTGCTCATCATGATTCTATCCAAGTTAAAAGATACAAATCAATCATCCAAACCTACTTATCAGGTACTCTGTCTACACACTATCTTCTGTAAATCCTAAATAACTTTTGTATGTCATTGACTCTCTGTACATGCACTTATCCAATTCATTAGGATACAAAGTAGAACACATCCTTGATCTGATCTACACCTCATTCTTTGTCTGCTACTCTTCCAATCTTTACAGAAATAATACTATGGTGACATCAATGACAAACACAATCATGCATGCAACATGTCAATCATGCTTGCACTCCCTAATACTTAGGATACTCCCCCAAAGGAATACCATCAAAATTCATGCTAAAAATTCCCCTTTTGGCATTGATGGCAACATAGATGAAAAACATCTAAGTTCCAAGAATACCAAGTCAAACTCTATTGCTATTGTTGTTCTCTTCTTTTCAAATCATCTTCATCAATCAAATCTAAAAACTCATAGGAACAATGCTTTGTTTAATTTCTCATTCTTACATGGATGGAAATCAATTGTTCATAGCTTATCCCCTATTAAAATAACTCAATATGTCTTCCCATTGACAAATAATTCTCCCCCATAGATGCATCTCCCACATACTACCAGAAGATGGTTATCATATACTCTCTCTCCCCCATTGTGATAGATGATGTTTTTCATGAACACTTCTCCCCTATTGAAATCAATGATAAAGGCTTCATTATGTCAATCATCTTATGAAAGTTTTCAACCAACTCAAGTTTCTAAAGACACTGTTCAATAACAGCTACCAAGAGCCATTGATGACTCTAATCATCTTAGATACTCCTCCATATAGGAAGCATCAACATTCAATCTAGATAAACAATAATGCTTTGTACCACTGGATTGATGCACTTTCTACATTGTTGGTAAATATATTTGTCTTTGTACAATAAACCACTTGGTTTAACTCTTCAAACCCAAAATTGATTCAAAGACAAAACAAAACCAACAGTTGGGTCATGTTGCAATGAAGTTGTGCATGCACCGTCTTAATTTTATAGGGTACAACTCCTCGATTAAATAAACAAGGAATTTGATTAACAAATGGTTTTAACTTGAAAGTGAAGGCTACCCTCACTATTCTTAGATAGGGGGAAAATATCTTATTACCTACTTCACATAAGCACTACACAACCAAAGTGGAGACATACAATCCCTCACCATGTTGTAAACTTGAAGAGTAGAAATAGAAATGTGATTGCAACTTTTGAAATAATTTGACAAGCAAGTAGATAAAATTTTAGAGATATAAGATAATCAATCCCATAATCATGTGATAGCAAAAAGAATACATAGCTTTAGACTTTCTAGAACAACACTTTAATTTGGGAAAACAATACTCCAAAATTGGGTTCAGCCTTATACATTAAAAGATAAACTTCAAATACATGAACAAAAAAACACTAATTTATCTTTCCATCTCTTTATCTTCCTAGCATACAATCTAGTAACATAAGAAAATGGAAAATCACTCCCCCTCTTATGCAACACATAGTCTGTTTCCTTTAGAAAAAGAAGAACCTCATTCACTCCTATAGCACCCTGTCTACAAAAAAAAGTGGAACCTCTTTTCCCTGGGTTACAATTAGAATGAAAACTTGAAAAAAGACTCTCTCTCCCATAGCACAAAGTCTATAAAAAGAAAGAATTCTCCCCTCCAAAATTGGAGCCCTTTACTAGTTATTTTGTTGTCTATTTAATACTTTGCCATTCTGCTAATGTTTCAGTTACCACTATAACTAATTCTTTCAAATTATGTCTTTCCAAGAAACTTCCTCATGTTTGGTTATGAGAATATCCCCTTGATATCTAACCTAATCTTTTTAGAGGCACATATGCACTTGGCATGTGGAAATAACTTATTGTTATAAAAATTTATCATATGTCGAACTGAGGCATTTGGTATAAGGTAATTGCCACTTGGATTTCCATTTGTTTTAGATAGTGGAATTATCAGGCACCCTTGCATCTCTAAAATGTGTCATCTATAAGTGTTGTCAAACATCCAAACCATATCTTTAGAACCACCCCTAGACTTCAAGAACCAATTATTGAGGCTTTGAATAGTATAAAATGTTTTCCTTGTTCTATATATTTCTTAGAGTATACACCTTCACTTTCATCTACATGAATTGGGATAGTCATTAATGCTTGATGATTCATTGCAGTGATTATTGACTGTGTGGGTATGGATGATTTACATGCCATCTTTGTGATCCACGTAATGTATATTCATACCCACAACTTCTCTCAAGAGACCTAAGTTCACCCTTGCATTGCATCACTACTAATAAAAAATTACTTGATTAGATTTTTTGGAAACTAGATGTTTGTAATCTAGTGCTTGAGCCTTTATATGTTGCTTGCTAGGGTCATGGTCTCAATATTAAAGGCATCAATTTTGCATATGGACCCCACGGGTCCCTTTGGAAGTCCCTTGCATCAGATTTTCTATACCTCATAGCTATCAACATTTTTCCCTTATTTGATAGAGTGAATTGTATTCAAAACATTCACTCAATCTCATTGATGGTATCAATATTTTGAGTTATCTCTGTAGGTTTACGTGTGCCCAATGATGAACATAAAAACCTTGAATGTTGATGATATATCTTCCATTGTGATATTGGCCTCAATTCTTAAGCTGACTATCAACTTGGGTTTAGAATGAGGGTCAATGATGGCATTGCATGTTAGCAACATTTTGACAAGTAGTACGCATATATTTTCTCCATATCCATGGTCTATGTGCTACATTCTTTATTCTGTGTGAACACAATGCGTCATGTTGAGAGTGCCTTAGCATAATTTGAGAGTGATATCAAAGAGTGAGGGGAATTATGATATACCAATCTCATTTTTACTTTGATAATTTCTAACCATAGATTATGTCCATGCATTAGCAATGATCGTGTTCTTTTGATAATAAAGACATTTTGTCTATTACCTCTGCACTTGATGGTGAAAGAATTTATGTTTATAAGAAGCCCAATTTTGGAACCTATTTGTACAAGTTGTGACCATATTGACTTTTAGACAAATGGTTTACATGCTTTCTTGATACCTCCATAGTATTGATTATTTACATTAGTTCGTGCCCTATGAATCTTCGTCTTGATCATTATGATTGATCAGGCATCCATGATGCACACTTTGTATTTTCTTTAACATCATTTCTTTCATTTGGTTTCATGAACTATATTATTGCCACTTATGATTAGGTCTTGTGTGCTTCATAACAGTCGGTCACTCATTATGAGACACCTTCTTATTGAACATTATATGAACTCAAGACATCCCTTTCTTAGCCTTGATATTGTTGAATGATCATGCCTCTTTCTACATCTGACATTCAAATCCACTAGGGGGAAGTGGGTGTGATGGCCTTCACATTCCATTTTCCTTAAAAACTCAACCAAAACCTTTGCATACATAGACTTATTGACTTCGTAAGAAGGGACACTATTTCATCATAAGGAAACATAGTCACCTAATCCCACTTGATGATCAGAAATTTTAGTCCCATTGCAACCCATATGCTGGCACTTATATTGATTTTATAAATGGACCACTTTGTTTCGATTCTAACGAGCTCATCCTAATATCCATTTGGACCAATGCAATTAGACCAAGACCATTAGATTCACATGGAATCTCCTTTGGATTTAGACCTTTTGAACTATGTCATAGTGATATCAACTGTGACAATATTTCTTGGGGTTGGGGAGTATGTGCCTTGGGTTGGTATTTTTAGAAATGCAATCTAAACCATAGAGATAAACTTTGAAACATCCTAAATTTGCATTTTGAACTCTAAATCTTTACATCTTTGAACTGATGAATTATTCCTTCAAACTTGAACCACTGGTTATGTATATGTTCTAAACTAGTGAATCTACATCTATTCTAAACCCATGTTTTGCATTTGAAGCTTCATCTCTAAACTATGAATCTTATGGAATCAATCTGAACTTGTGAACATTTGAAACAATGAACCTTTGAATTATTGAACCTTATTCAATAAGTATGAGATGTTTCAAAACCACTTTGAACTTATCTCAACATGGTTTTGAAATTATAAAGGAGCATCTTGGACCTTGGGCTTGAATATTTTGCTCCACTATCATGAAATTTCATTTGAAACCTACCTTTCATGAAATGACTTTACAGAACATCTTCAATATAAATCAAAGGAATATCATTAGGAAGATTAAAATTTTAAGTTCAAAATTGGGGTTTCAAAACACCAACTAACATACATCATCTACTTAGAAGTAGGCAGGGGCATAACCGCAAGCATACCTCACAAATACTCAAATGTATCTTTAGGAAAAGGCTCTGTAAATATATCTATTGTCTTCTCTTTTGTACTAACATATTCTAATTTGATCCCTTTCTCTGCAACTTTCTCTCTCAAAACATGATACTAAATAGATATATTCTTAGTTTTAGAATGCAATATAGGATTCTTAGGCATACTCAGTATCTTATTGTAATTTTTTGTTGCTACTACATACTCTGGTTCTGTTGTAATCTATGAATTACAATCATATTTATTTCTCAACCAAGAAACCAATCTTACTCCAAGGAAAATTGTTTATCCATACTATCTTCCCAATCTGCATTAGTATATGCACAAAAAGAAAAATCATTTGATATGCCACAATC
The DNA here is from genome assembly GCA_028749045.1 of Cupressus sempervirens. Lineage (NCBI taxonomy): Eukaryota > Viridiplantae > Streptophyta > Pinopsida > Cupressales > Cupressaceae > Cupressus > Cupressus sempervirens. Next base: position 584,940,850 of record CM053789.1, read on the forward strand.
TAAAATTAGGTGTACCCTTCAAATATCTAAATATTCTCTTTGATGTTGCATAATGTGATTCCTTAGGATCAATTTGAAATCTTGCTACTATCCCAACTACATTTTTTATATTTGGTTTCATGTGAGTCAGATATTGTGAACCTCTAATCATAGATCTATACTTCTTTTGCTCAACTGTAAGTGTCTCATGTTTGCTAGATAACTTGTGACTAGTTATCATAGGTGTACCAAAAGGCTTACAACTTTCCAAGCCAAATCTTTTCAAAAAGTCTTTCAAATACTTAGCTTGTGATAAAAAAATACCATCACTGTTCTATATAATCTATAGACCCAAGAAAAATTCCATCTCACCAACCATACTCATTTCAAATTCATTGTTCATTTCATCAACAAATTTATCACTTGCTTCATCATTTCCTCCAAAGATTATGTCATACACATATATACAAAGATCAACGATCCATTCTCAATTTCTTTCAAATACAAATTTCTATATGTCGTACCTTTAGCAAATCCCAATTTTTCCAATTTTTTAAAAAACTTGCATACCAGGTTTTAGGTGCCTATTTTAGACCATACAATGCTTTCTTTAATCTTTATACCATGTACTTTTCTCCTATCAAAGGAAATCCTCTAGGCTTCTCAATGTAGACTTCTTCTTCAAGTTCTCCATTTAGAAATGCTAACTTCACATCCATCTGATGCACTTTAAACTTCTTACTTGCTAATCAGGCCAAGTTTATTGTTACTACTTCAAGTCTATCAACATGGGCAAATGTTTCCTCATAACCTATGCCTTCTTGCTATGAATAACCTTTGCATATCAATATTGCTTTATTCCTCACAACTTCACCTTGTTCATTCATCTTATTTCTAAATATCCATTTAGTTCCTATAATATTCTTATCTTTTGGTCTAGGAACCAATTCCCATGTCTCATTATTGATAATCTGATCTAGTTCTTCCTTCACTGCTTGAATCCAATGATCATCCTTGCATGCTTCATCTACACTTTTTGGTTCAACTTGAGAAATCAAACACATTTTCTCATGTACTCTATTTTTTTTCATAACTCATTTGTGTTTGCTTCCAATAATCTAATTCTCAGGATGATTCTTTGTCAAATTCATGTTTGGTGTAGGAGTTGTTGTTACAAGTCTTACTTGTTCTTTAGGTTCAAATCTTGGTTCTTCTCTTTATTCAACAATCTAAACATAATTTTTCAAATCATTGTTAGTCTCCAAGAAAAATTCAATATTCTCTCTAATAGGTTTAGGATTATCTTCTTCTTCATGAGAAATATAATCCAAAATTTTCTCTTTAACTCCAAACTTTTCATCTACTTTCACATTTTCGCACTCAATAATAGTCTTAGTTCTTTGATTAAAACATCTATAATCTTTTCTTTTCAATGAATAACCAAGGAACATACCTTCATCTCTTTGCCAATCTTCACTTTGTTCATGATGTATACTAATGTGTTGACTACTTCTCTCCAAATGTCTTGGATACATCATTCTCAAACATCATTGCTCTTGTTGCTTCTGTTATAGACCTATTTCATCTTTTTTAGAAATCCCATTTTTCTCAGGAGTCTGAGGTGCTGATAGTTGTATCTTAATACCATTTTCTTCACAAAAGATGTTAAACTCTCTTGAAGTAAACTCTCCACCTCTATCTAAGCTCAAACATTTTATCTTTACACCATATTCATTCTAAACTTTATCCCTTGAACAACTTAAACTTTTTAAATGCCTCAAACATTTCTTTAAGAAATGCTACCCACATCATACTAGTAAGATAATGAACAAAAATCATAAAGTACCTTTCACCATAGAATCCTCTTGTTCTGGTAGGATCACTCAAATCTATATGAACAATCTCTAATTTCACTATGGTAGTGAACTTCTTGCTAGGAAAAGAAACTTTCATCTACTTAGCCATAACACATTCTTTGCAAACAACATTAATAGGTTTCATAATTCTGGGTAGATCTCTAACAACAAATGTACCACTAGCCTTCACAATGTTATAAAATTTTATATGAAAAAATATTCTATGTCATAATCAACTACTATCCACCTTTGTAACCAAACAAGTCATCTATGTGGGGTTCAAATGAAACACATTACCTCTGGATTTTGTACCAGTTCAAATCAACTAACCATATTTATCCTTGACAACCTTGTCTTCTCTATGAATTGCAACTGATAACCTTTATCAACCAACTATCCAACACTCAATAGGTTATGCTTTGATCCATCAACAAAATAAACACCATTAGTTTTAATCTTTCAATCAAGAGTAATAGGTCTTATTTCCTTGATATGACAAGCTACATGGTTACAAACTCTGACAATTCCTCCATCATGGTTACTAAACTTAACAAACTTATTCATGTCTCTAGTCATATGATGTGAACATCCACTCTCTATAATCCAATCAGATTTCTTTTCAACTTGCAAAACTAGGGCTTTTTCTTCTCTAATTTATTTTTTAGAATTTTCTTCTTTTATAGCCACAAATCCTAATTTATCATCATTTTCACTCTAAACTCTTTCTTTAGGCTCATCACCTTCATTTTCATATAAACAATATGTAAGTTTTCTAGGCTTGAAATTATTCTTATACTTTTTCTTTCTTTTAGGTGTTGCGAGAGCACCTAGGTATGGCTACTTGGTAACCTAGGGTTCCTAGTCAAGTTTTGGCTTGTAGTGGCCTTAGCCAAGCCACTAGGGTAATAAAGGTATAATGTCCTAAAGGGTGATTTAGTCATTAGGAGGTCTAATTAGTTCCTTAGGTTCACATGCAATGTTACTTGGTTTTCCAATGTTGCTAAGTGTCTTTCAATTGTTGTCATCCTTGTTAAAAGTGGTATTTGTAGATTTAGAGGGCTAGATTGGACAAGGAAAGGGTGAAATAGTGGTTACATGTTCTAAGTAATATATTCAAACATTTTATAGAGTTTCATGAGGTGTTGACCAAGTCTATTCTAACTAGGAAAAAGTTTTCAAGTTGCATGACAACTTTGCAAAATTGCAAAAGTTGTCATCACAACTTTTATTGCAAAAAGTGCATTTTTGAGAAATTGGGAGAATAACCACCTCAATGTGGTTGGGACATGTGTTTTGTACCTATTTAATGGATCCCTTGATCTATGATAGGGGTTGGATATTATTTTGATGAAATTTTGGTTAATGAACAAGCATTTTGGTGAGTTGTTTTACCACAGTCAAGGTCTTTTTTTTTGCTTCTTTAGGATACTTAATGGATTGAACTCTATATTTTAACTTGTTTATAAGTTATTATATGTAATTAATTAATTATATAATTGATTAGATAGGTTTTTTATTCTATTTCATTGCACTTTTGTAAATATTTTGATTTTTGCATTGTCGCTAGTTTGAACCAGGCAGTTTTGGAAGATGGAGTCATAACTCACCTTTCCACCATGGTATTTGTACAATCTCTTATAATGTTTGAGATGACTCCTTGTACCTTTGGAAATAAATTTTGGCCTTTTTATAGTGATGCCTTAGGCAAGCCAAGTGAGCATGGTTAGGGATCACAATGATAGAAATAATATTTAATAGGATTGAGTGCATTGGTTGCTTCAATCCAAGTGGATGGAGAGAAGGATATGAAGGTGGAAAGTCCTATGACAAAGAAGAAGTCTTGGGAATACCTTTTGATAGGGATTATAGAAAAACCTCATGAATTTTGTCAACATTATTGTGAAACCCTTAATTATAGGCTTAAAAATAGAAATGCATTGTAGAAACAGGTTGGGGAAGTGAGACCAAGTGATTCTGAAATATCTTCCAAAAGGGTATTAAGGTATGAATTTTTTTTCCAACCTTGTTATGCCTTTTCCCAATTTTTGTACCACAAGATGAGTTTGGAGGCCTAATTCTTTGTAGCACTATTAGGCCTAGTTTGGGATAATTTATTAAAATTGATAGAGGTTTCTATAAATTTTTAGTTGATGAGAATTGGAATGGTCCCAATGCCCTAGGAAAAACCATCTCTCTCTATTTTGGGTAGGTTGTGATCATGTGTGGTCATTTGGTGTGAATGACCTAGCAAGGCATCTAAGGAGTGTTGATTAGATGAAGTTGAGTTCTACATTAGTGTGGAAAAGTTGAAGGAAGGGAGGATTGGGAATGTTATCCTTTAGAGCCAGGGTTAGTGAGGAACTCTAATAGGCTAGAGAAGTGGCCTAGAGAAGACCCTAAGAGAAGGTAGGGTTAAGGAGCAAGACTTGTACTTACACCATTAGGAGACTTAGAAGTATAATGACCAAATTCATTGAAAGTAAAACATTTAAAAGTTCACTTTCCATTTGGTTCTCTTCTTATAAGTAGGGTAATTCATTCTTCAATTCTTTTGTCTTCCTTAGATCTTGATCTGTTGCTACTAGCATAGTCTACATTGGTTCTTGTAGTCCTTGACAAAGAAGGATGAACACTTAATGTACTAAAAGTTGTTTCCACTCTAGGAAATTCTTTTGATTCCTTTAAGATTACTTCTACTACTTCTAATCTTCCAAGTAAAGTCTCTCTAGTAAAAATTTTAGTACAAGGTATAACTTGCTTAATCATCTATGTTGTCTATCTGAATGGTGGTGTCAATTTTTTAAAAATCTTCCATATAATCTCATTTTCATCTTTAGATCCTTGACAAGACTTAATTCCTACAAGAATATCTGATATTCTACCAATATAGCTTCTCACATATTCATCTTCCATGATTTTAGCATCTTGAAACAAAAAATAATAATTCTAACTATTAAAATACTTATCAACCTTATTAAACCTTAACCATGTGAGAAATATAATCAACAACCATAAAAAGATATTCGTATACAATAAGACCAGATATGTTAACTAGGGAAATTCTTGATTAGAGGTAAACCCTTGGTGGGGATGGTACCCAAAAAATGTACTAATATAAAGGTTCCTTGTAAGAGGATGGAATGTATTAGGAGTCGATGAAATAAATTCAGTACATATCAATCCCTATTAGGAGACTTTGAATCCCTATTGGGAGATTCTAACCATGTTAGGAGTTGTGCCAAATACTATTAAAATACTTATCAACCTTATTTTAACCATGTGAGAAATATAATCAACAACCATAAAAAGATACTCATATACAATAACACCAGATATGTTAACTAGGGAAACCCTTGATTAGAGGTAAACCCTTGGTGGGGATGGTAGCCACAAAATTATGTACTAATATAAAAAATTTTTGTAAGAGGATGAAATCTATTAGGAGCTAATGAAATAAATTTAGTACATATCAATCCATGTTAGGAGACTTTGAATACCTATTGGGAGATTCTAACCTTGTTAGGAGTTATGCCAACCCTATTAGGAGCAGTAGAAGGTAGATGGACCCACTATTTAAAAAAAATTTAGGAGAAAGACCACCGAACTTACTGTCCAAATGATCTTTGTATTATTCCTTGCAAAATAATAGAAATAGAATAACTTCATCTCTTTCTCTATCCTCTTGATCAGACCAAACTTCTTTTGATCTCAATACTAAATCACCAAATCCAAATAATCCTTTGGATTGCTTACTCACATTTACCAACTTTACATATCACCTACAGAATTCACACTTCACTTTTGCTCATCAATTTCATACTTCATTAAAAGGAAAATAACCTTCCTTTATATCGTTTCCTCAAAATAATTTGGCTTTTAGGCTTTCCCAATTAATTATAATAGGACCTCATTAAGATATTATAAAACATTACATCTTTTTGTAATTACAAGTCACTGTCAGCTCATAGTCTTTATAACTTTTCATACATGTGATTGCTAACCTTGCATACTCACTAACGTCATCATCAAGCTATCTACCATCACTATCTAACTATAACACATCATGATTCTATCTCATTTAAAAGATACAAATCATGTTGGAAATGATTGAAAAGATCATGAGGGAGATTGTTAGAAATGATTGAAGAGATCATATATAAACAGTAATGGAACTGGTAAAGAATGTTCTTAATCATTGTTTTGTCATTGATGTCAAACTTGCTACTTGCAGGAATGACAATTGCTTTAGTGATCCAAATACTATCAATTGGTTGATTGACAAGGAGGAAATCAATAAGCTACAACTAGAACACCTAGAGAAAGATGTTGTAATGAAGTAGAAGGATCAGCTAAGCCATTGATGAAAAAGTGTATTGATGACATACTCTAAGACACTGAGAATGGGCACACTGAAACATATCAAAGATGTAAGGTTTTAGCTAAGTCATTTGTAAAGCCTAACTAAGTTCATTAGAAAGAGAGAGCCGAGCAAGCTAGTAAGTGCCAAACAGATTCCTAGTTGAAGTCGAGCAAGTTCAACTTCAACAAGTACCGAGTTGATACAAGTGACAAGCAAAAATAGGTGCCGAGCAAGAAAAAGTGCCGAGCAGAAACAAGTGCCGAGTAGAAACAAGTGTCGAGCAGAAACAAGTGCCAAGCAGATACAAGTGCTGAGCAGAAACAAGTGCCGAGCAAGAAACAAGTGCCGAGCAAATACAAGTGTCGAGTAACACAGAGGTGTTGAGCATCAGTAAATCAATAGTGCCAAGTTGCTACATTATTTCAAAAATTGAAGATTCGTCAAATCTAAGCCGACAAGGTCGTTATCTTGAACTCTATAAATTAAATAGAAGATAAGAATGATGAGCTGGTGGCATAGAACACCATGTAGAACATTTTTGGAGAATACAACTGGACTCTAGATGAAGTTTCTAAAAAAGAGAAAGATATGGGGTAGATACATTGTATCCTACCTAATCTATTTGAAACCTTAAAATTGGAGAAGGAGAATTGAGCGGCAAAGACAATCTAGATTTCTATTTAAGGAGTCATAAGGTCACGAAGCAAAAAAAAAGTAGAGGAGGTCAAGCATGAAAGCATAAAGTACTGAAGGAGGTGCTAAGGAGTAAGAAAGTACAATTACTCTGCTTCAAAAAATGACCATAGATATGGTTGCATTGGTATGATGAGTAAGAAGACTTAAGGAGGTGAAGCTTGAGATGATAAGCTGTCAGAGCTGAAGTGATCAAAGCTAAGCAAAAGGACTAAATTGAAGTGTGATCTAAAATCTACAAAATTTGTTGTAAGTTGTATCAGATCAACAAGTCATTAATGTTACTTTCTAGAAATTGTAACAGATAGTTTAAATCCTATAGACTTAGGTTGGTTTAATAGCCATGTTGTAAATCCTTTAACAGGGTGACATTCCAAGTGAATGTTCTGAAGTCCTTTGATCAGGCCCATTCCTACCAGTATGGTGAAATCCTCTAACAAGGTTACATTTAATAGTGTGTTGTAATTCTTTAATAGGGCAGGCTTTTAACAGGGCATCACTTTAGAAGAGTGAGAATTAAGTAGGATGTTATTGGTGGTTTTTCTCAAATTGGGTTTTCACGTAAATCACTATGTCATGTGTTGACCTTGCATGTTTTATCTTTGCATATTGATTTACTGTAATTTTCTAAGATGATTGATTTAAGCTTGGATGGATGAAAAGTTTATGGATTCACTATAATTTGTGAAAAAGTATTATTAGGGCATTTGTACCTTGGATAACTGATTCACCCCCCCCCCTCTCAGTTATTCTAAAAAATTCTAACAATTGGTATCAGGGCCAAACTACTGATTTAGTTTAAAGTGACTATAAGCAGAAAAGATTAGAATGCCTAAGAGAGAAGTTCCCAAGCTCACCAAAGACAACTTTGTTGCATGGAAAAGTTTGATGAAGCTACATCTTGGATCCATAGGAGATTATGCCCAAAATTCAATCGTTACTAAACATGTTGATCCAACTGGTACTCTTATTGCAGAAGATTTGAAAAATAAACAGGAACACAATCAAACAATGCTGGAGATTGCTTCTGCACTCAACTATGCTGAATTTGATGATATCAAAGGATGTGACACCGCATTCAAAATGTGGAAAGCCCTATCAGACATCTATGGAGGAGATCAGAATGTACAAAGAGCAAAAAGAGAAAGTCTCAGATGAAAGTTTGATGATATGAAAATGGAGGAAAATGAGAATGCTGCTCAGTATGGTGCAAGAATAAAAGAAGTGGTAAGTGCAATAAGATGCTTAAGTGGTCAACTGGATGAAGATACTATTAATAGTAAGTTCTTAAGAAATCAAAATGAATCAAAAGACAAACATCAGCTCCTAGAACTGTCCCACAGAATGGAATTACTGAGAGAAGAAATAGATCTATGATTGACTGTGCTAGAACATTAATGATGGAAAAGACCATTGCTCTAAAATACTGGAGAGAAGCTGTAAGTGTAGCAGCTCATACACTGAACTGAGTACAAGTTAAGAAAGGTACTAATACAACACCTTTTGAATTATGGTATGGTCACTCACCCAATATAAAACATTTCAAAGTATTTGGTTGCAAATGCTTTATCCTTAAAGATGCTAGAAATGGAAAATTTGATGCAAAAAGTGATGAAGGTATATTCCTTGGTTACTCTACTAGAAGTAAGGCATACAAGTGTTTGAATACTAACACTAACAAAATTGTGAAAAGTGCAAATGTAAACTTTGATGAGCATACAGAAGTCCAAGCTAAAGAACCAAAGAGAATGAACAAATATAGAACCTTTGTGTATTCTTATGAAGGAATGCCTGTTGACGAGGATGCTATCAATCAAATTGGGATTCAACAACAAATTTCAGTTTCAGCTAAGTCACAACCAGTGAATGTCGAGTTACATTCAAAAGCCGAGTTACAGAATGAAAGAAATGCACAATTTAATCCTGAAGTCAGTACACATGAAAGAGATGAGGAACAATATGACAACTTAGTGCATAGTGACCCTGAATTTTAAAGATAAGACATGGAAACAAGGACAGAACCAAGATTATCCAAATATGTAAAAAGACAATCGCCTTGCTAAACAAATAATTGGTGACAAAGATGCAAGACCAATGACAAGGAATAGACTAAGACATGAATCATGTCTGATTAGCAAATCTGAACCTAAGACAGTATATGGTGCATTACAAGATGATGATTGGTATAAAGCTATGGAAGAAGAGATTCATCAAATAAAGAAGAACAAAATTTGGAGTTTGGTTCCTAGACCAGTTGACAAGAATGTGATTAGCACCAAGTGGGTATTCAGAAACAAGTTAGATGAGAATGGCGAGATTACTAGAAACAAATCTAGACTAGTATGCAAGGGTTATGCTCAAGAAGAAGGATTAGACTATGGGGAAACATTTGACCCTGTTGCTAGAATGGAAGGAGTAAGAACTTTACTTGCATATGCTACATATAAAGGTTTTAAAGTCTATCAGATGGATGTAAAGTCTACTTTTTTAAATGGTATACTAGAAGAAGAAGTCTATATTGAACAACCAGAGAAATTTGTTGATGAGAACAATAGGATATGGTTTGTAAATTACATAAAGCACTCTATAGTCTGAAACAAGCACCCAAAGCATGGTATGAGAGACTTCACAAATATCTAGTGCAAATAGGATTTGAAAGAACTGATGATAATAGCAACATGTACATCAAATTAGAAGAAGGTAAGGATATTACTATATCTAAAATCTTTATGGATGACATAATTATTGGAGGAAAGGAAGTGCTTTGCAAAGGCTTTACTGACAAAATGAAACATGAGTTTGAAATGTCTATGTTTGGAGAGATCAAATTTTTTGTTGGATTGCAAGTACATCAACTAAAATATGGTATATTTGTGACACAATCAAAGTACATCAAAGAGATACTTAAAATGTTTGGATTGGAGAAGTCCAAACTAGTCAGCACACCAATGGCAACAGGAAATAAGCTATCCAAAAATGATGTATCAACTGAAGTTAGTCAAACAATGTATAGATCCATGATTGGAAAACTTTAATATGTTGTACATAGAAGACCAGACATAGCATTAGCAGTTGGAATAGTGGCTAGATTCTCTATTAATCCCAAAAAAAATCATCTCATAGTAGTAAAAAGAATAATGAGGTATCTCAAAAGAATTGATAACTTTGGTCTATATTACAAAAAGAATGAGAAGTTTGAGCTCAATGCATATACAGATGCAGATTGGGGAGGCAACATTGATGACAGAAAAAGCACAAGTGGAGGTGCATTATTTTTAGGTAAAAGGCTAGTTACTTGAACTAGCAAGAAACAAACATGCACATCCCGGTCCACTGCAGAATCAAAATATGTGACAGCAGTAGTTAATTGCACAAACATTGTGTGGCTCACACATCTATTGAAAGGAATGAAAGAAGAGGCAACTAAACTTGTGATATTGTATTGTGATAACACAAGTGCTATAAACATATCCACAAATTCAGTAATGCATGCAAATACCAAGCATATTGCAATCAAGTATCATTATGTCAGAGAATTGGTAGAAGACAAACAAGTGAAAATGAAGTACATTCACACAAAGGAACAAACTGCAGATATCTTCACCAAACCATTACCCAAAGATGCTTATGAATATCTTAGAGGCAAGTTGGGGGCAATACCCCTAACTCAAGCAATATAAAATAACAAGGAAGCTGCCCTGCATCAATAGGAATAAATCATTGAAATATTTGAAGAATGATGCAGAGGATGATAGCAGGAGCAAAAACTCCAAATCAGTCACAAGCATGGTGACAGAGGGAGATGACATCATAGCCAAAGCTTATATTGTGTCTATTAAAGATGCTACATCTTTGGCATTCATGTCAAAGAGGGAGAAATATGCAGAAAATAGATCAATACAAAGCAAGAGGGAGATATATAAGATCAATAGTAAGGATGCAACAATCAAGAAAGTAGCAGACAATGTATACAATGTTGGTGGTAACTAAGTTGATCAATTTATCAGTTTGGTTTGCCATCAATGTCAAAGAGGGAGATTGTTGGAAATGATTGAAAAGATCATGAGGGAGATTGTTAGAAATGATTGAAGAGATCATATATAAACAATAATGGAACTGGTAAAGAATGTTTTCAATCATTGTTTTTTCATTGATGTCAAACTTGCTATTTGCAGGAATGAAATTGCTTTAGTGATCCAAATACTATCAATTGGTTGATTGACAAGGAGGAGGCAATCAATAAGATGTAACTAGAACACCTAGAGAAAGATGTTGTAATGAAGTAGAAAGATCAACTAAGCCATTGATGAAAAAGTGTATTGATGACATACTCTAAGACACAGAGAATGGGCACACTAAAACATATGAAAGATGTAAGGTTTTATCTAAGTCATTTGTAAAGCCTAACTAAGTTCATTAGAAAGAGGGAGTCGATCACGCTAGTAAGTGTCGAATAGATTCCTAGTTGAAGCCGAGCAAGTTCAACTTCAACAAGTGCCAAGCAGATACAAGTGCTAAGTACAAACAAATGTCGAGCAAGAAACAAGTGCCGAGCAAAAACAAGTGTTGAGCAAGAAAAAAGTGCCAAGTAGAAACAAGTGCCGAGCAGAAACAAGTGTCAAGCAAATACAAGTGCTGAGTAGATACAAGTGCCGAGTAGAAATAAGTGTCGAGCAAGAAACAAGTGCCAAGAAAATACAAGTGCCGAGTAACACAGAGGTGTTGAGCATCAGTAAATCAATAGTGCCAAGTTGCTACATTATTTCAAAAATTGAAGATTCATCAGATCTAAGCCGAGAAGGTTGTTATCTTGAACTCTATAAATTAAATAGAAGATAAGAATGATGAGCTGGTGGCACAAAACACCATGTAGAACCTTTTTGGAGAATACAACTGGACTCTAGATGAAGATTCTAGAAAAGAGCATATGAGGTAGATACATTGTATCCTACCTAATCCATTTGAAACCCTAAAATTGGAGAGGGAGAATCGAGCGCCAAAGACAATCCAAATTTCTATTTAAGGAGTCATAAGGTCACAAAGCAAAAAAAGAGTAGAGGAGGTCAAGCATGAAAGCATAAAGTGCTGAAGGAGGTGCTAAGGAGTAAGAATGCACAGTTACTCTGCTTCAACAGATGACCACAGATATGGTTGCATTGGTATGATGGGTAAGAAGACTTAAGGAGGTGAAGCTTGAGATGACAAGCTGTCAAAGTGAACAAAGCCAAGCAAAAGGACTAAACTAAAGTGTGATCTAAAATTTGCAAAATATGTTATAATTTGTATCAAATCAACAAGCCATTATTGTTACTTTCTAGCAATTGTAACAGATAGTTTAAATTCTATGGACTTAGGTTGGTTTAATAGCCATGTTGTAAATCCTTTAACAGGGTGACATTCCAAGTAAATGTTATAAAGTCCTTTGATCAGGCCCATTCCTAACAGTATGGTGAAATCCTCTAACAAGGCCACATTTAACAATGTGTTGTAAGCCTTTAACAGGGCAGGCTTTTAACAGGGCATCACTTTAGAAGAGTGAGAATTAAGTAGGATGTTATTGGTGGTTTTTCCCAAATTGGGTTTCCACGTAAATCACTGTGTCATGTGTTGATCTTGCATGTTTTATCTCTGCATATTGATTTACTATAATTTGCTAGGATGATTGATTTAAGCTTGGATGGATGAAAAGTTTATGGATTCACTATAATTTGTGAAAAAGTATTATTAGGGCATTTGTACCTTGGATAACTGATTCACACCCCCACTGCCCCCCCAACCCCCTTGCAGTTATTAGGTACTCTATGTGCACACTATCTTCTATAAATTTTGAATAACTTCTGCATGTCTTTGACTCTCTATACATGTACTTATCCATTTTATCAAGATATAATGTAGAACATATCCTTAATTATACTTGATCTGATCATCAATACGCAATCTATATGACCTCATTCTCTATTTGCTACTCTAGAAGTCTTTATAGAAATAATACTATATTGACATCAATGATAAACACAATCATGAATGTAACATGTCAATCATGCTCAGACTCTCTAATGCTTAGGATAATCCCCCAAAGGAATACCATTAGCATTCATGCTAATAGGAAGATCTAGTGGATGATCTTATGGAGGCCAAAATGATGGTTAAAACAAGGATAAAGCCAATAGTAGTAGTCAAAGCTAAAGGGGAAACAATTCCAATTTTTTCCATGATCATAATGATAGAGATCAGAGAGGAAGATGAAGAAGAAAAGGATCTATAAGAGGAGATTTTTTTTGGATGTTGATGAAGATGTAAAATCATTACATTCTAAAGATATTGAGAGGGAAGAAGTCCAAGTTAATAGAAGAGTTCCACTAAGTAGTGAGAATGAACCCGATCAAAGAAGGGGCTTGTTTTGCATAAGGTATAATAAGTGTGAAGATAAGTGTTGTGATGTGATCATTAATGGTGAAAATATTGACAGTTTGGTGCTAGAAAATATGGTCATGAAGTTATAGCTAAGAGATAGAAACACCTACATCTAGTATTGTATTTTTTGGATGTAGTATGACCATAAGGTCATAGTCAATGAATAATGCCTAATAAAGTTCAAGATTGGACACTACTAGGATGAGGTGCTTTGAAATATCACACCTATGGACATATGTCATATGTTGTTGGGATAACCTTGGAAGTTTGACAAGCATGCTATATATGATGGTCATTCAAATACCTAGACTCTAAAAAAGGATGGAGTTTCCATAGTGTTTTTTTTCATAGAAATGAATTCCTAAAGAATATGAATCATGAGCATATGTGTTTTTCTCTAATCCTAAAATATGCTAAAGAAGAAATAGAAGAGATATTTACAAAGGTTGGAGATTTTTTTGAGGAGTTTCTAGATATTGTATCTAATAATGTGTCTAATGGATTACCACCAATGAGGAAGATCAGTCACCAAATAGACTTGATTTTAGGAGCTTTCCAAAAAAGGCATCACACAAAATGAAACTAGCAGAAAGTGAAGAGTTGAATAGAGAAGTGCATGATTTATTTTAGAAGGGGTAGATTCATGAGAATCTGAGTCCATTTTTTGTACCAACAATATTAGTACCAAAGAAGAATGAAGAATGTAGGATGAGAATTAATTCTTATGCTATCAACAAGATCACAGTCAAGTAGAGGTTTCCATTGCCACAAATGGATGATATTATTGATTGCTTGAGTGGTGCTATATATTTCATAAAGATACATCTAAAGAGTGGGTACCTCAGATTAGGATTAGAAGAGATTAATGAAATACTTCCTTCAAGATGAGGGAAGAATTGTATGAGTGGTTAGTCATTCCTTTTGGGCTAACCAATGCACCTAGCACTTTCATGCAACTCATAAATGAGTTCATGAAGGAGATTCTAGGTAGGTTTGTCATTGTTTACCTCGATAATATTTTTATCTTTAGAAAGAAATTAGAGGATCATGTAATGCACATTTGTCAGGTGTTTGAAAAGTTGAGGGAAGAAAAGTTGTTGATAAATCTGAAAAAGTGTAGTTTTGTGAAGAAGGAGTTAGTGTACCTAGGATTTATAAGGTCTAAAAATGGACCCTAACAAAGTGAAGGCTATCCTTGAATGGCATACCCCAAGGAGTACTACAGAGGTAAGATGGACTTGCTTGTTTTTACAAAAAGTTTTTCAAAGGTTTTAGCAATATATCTTGACCCTTGACTAAAACAATGAAAATGGATAAGAAATAGTTTAAGTGGACTATAAGAGGAGATAAAAGTTTCATTTTGTTGAAAGAGAAAGTTATAGAACAACTTGTTTTAGCACTTATAGAAATTAATAAGGTGTTTCAAGTAGACTATGATGCTAGTGGTACTACAATAGGAGCTATTTTGAGTCAAAAAGGTATACCTGTTACTTATTTTAGTGAGAAGCTGAATGATTTTAGAAGAAAATATTCTATTTATGATTAAGAATTTTATGCTGTATTTAAGTTATTGAAGAAGTGGAGATAGTATCTTCTTCCTAAGGAGTTTGTTTTGTATAATGATCATCAAGCTTTGCAATTTTTGAATAATCAATAAAAATTGAACCAAAGGTACTTGAAATGGGTTGAGTTTCTATAGAGTTATACACTTTTTTGAAACACATGAGTGAGAAGTTTAATAGGGTTACAAATGCTCTTAGTAGGAGACAAGTTTTGTTGACAGAGATGTAGATTAAGGTGGTTGGGTTCCAAGAACTTAAGAATTTTTATCTAGAGGATCTTGATTTTGGTGAAGCTTGGAAATCTTGTATAGAGCTTGTATAGATCTTGTTACACTTGACATGACCAAGTGATTGGATTTCATTATCCAAGATGGTATGCTATTTAAAGGGAGTCAATTATGCATTCTAAGAAGTTCTATGAGCGAAAAACTCATTAAGGAGAAGCATAGTGGAGGATTGGCTAGAAATTTGGTAGAGATAAAACCATTTCTTTGGTTGCTAAGAATCATTACTAGCCATAATTATAGAAAGATGTTAAGAAGTTTGTGTAGAGTTGTAGAGTTTGTTAGCTCTAAAAAGGAGTAAAGAAAAATATGGGGTTGTGTTAGCCCTTAGCTATACTAGAGAAGTCATGGGATGATAGCAATGTGGATTTTATTCTTGGTTTACAAAGAACTCAATGAGGCATGATCCACTTTTTTGCAGTGGTTCATAGGTTCTCAAAGATTGTACATTTCATTCCTTATAAGAAGACCACTATGTTGTTTATGTGGAAGAGTTATTTTTTAGAGAAGTCATGATACTATATAGTCTACCAAAGAGTATAGTCTCATTTCAAAATATCAAAATTTTTGGGTATTTTTGGCATACATTGTGGAATAAATTGAAGATATATTTAAAGTTCAGTTGATCACATCATCGATAGACTAATGGACAAATAGAAGTTGTGAATCAAAGTTTGGGAAACTTGTTGAGATGTATGGTTGGAGATAAACCAAAAGGAAGGGATTTGATTTTACCACAAGAATAATTTGCATACAATAATTCTATCACTACTAAATTTAGACTAAACTTTTGACGAGGAATGGTTGATTTTTCTAAGAAAATTGGTTGAAATTTTGACTAGTCTTTTTCAGTAAGATTTGGTTGAAATTCTGACCAACTTATGTGTGTGTCTATTTATCGATGCATATCGTAGTCAAAAAATAGCTCAAACCCTTGCAATAGGAGGCATAAAAAATGATTTGGTTTGATGAGGATGTCATGTAATGAACACCATTCCTCATTGAAACCTCTACCAAATGCTGTTAAAACTTCAATGAGCATCTAGAAGTTGAAGAAGATTTTATTGACAAGGATGCCATGCCATTGATACCATTTCTTGTCAAAACATCTACCAAATACTATCGAAAATTTGATGAGTTAACAAAAGTTAAAGATGATTTTATCGACACGGATGTCATGTCATCGATGATATTCCTTGTCAAAACATCTACTAGATTAAGTCAAAACTTTGATGAGTGTCTAGTATTGAAAAAAAAAAAATTAGGAAGGATTTCTCACTTATCCTATGAATGTAGATTTTCTTTTCACTGCAAAGCTTCTATAGATCATCCCAAGTTTTTTTATTCTCCCATAATCTACATTGGAGTAGTTTATGTTATTTCATAACTCTATTTGAAATGAAGCATAGACTAAAGTAGAATTTAGAAAAAAATCCCCAATTAAGTCCCAGTTATGGTATTGCTCACTCTTTTAATAAAGAAAACTAGAGCTAAAATGAGTAAGGAGATAAAATAACTCCAAAATGTATATAGTAGAGTTGAGAAATTTACTTCACCTATTAGTCAATATTCTACCACATGCATAGAAATACATTTTGAACAATGACCACTTAAGCATAAGAAAAAAAAAGATTTCAAATAGAAGTAAATGCTGAAAGTAATTGTAAAACTATGAAGGTAGTGAAGAGATCACAATAAATAAATGAAATGTTTATAGGAAATATATACAGAGATACCAAATAATATCACATTCAATGACATTCAACACAAAAAAAGAGTCGGAGATAGCGAACATGACAAACAAGAGAATGACACCTACAAGAAAGTAAAGCATCACACATATTGATTTGGGCAAAGAAAAGATCAAGGATACAGATATATTTTTTAATGTTAAAATTGTAAACAAATATGGAAGAGATATTATATCTCCCAGATGGAGAAACGATATAAGAATTCTACATATTTCCAATCAGATGTACAAATAAGGTCTCCTAGATATAAGTGTTAGTTACAAGATTTTGCCATGTTGAAATGTAAGCACACAACACACACACTATTACTATTATATCCTTACTAGATCTCTAGTTTTTGAAAGACCACCCAAGCCTTGTCACATCCTATTCATGAATCCATACAAGTCTTTTGTATTTAGCATTAGCCAATCCTTGCATTGTAACAAGATTTATCTTATTATCTATACCCAAAATCCTATAATATAGAGTGTGAGAATTAGAAAAATATAAAATTCTAAGAAATTACCAATACAATGAATTTCCAAAATAGAAATAGGTTTTAAGCTTAGAGGTGTGTACTTGGAGGGCTGAGGAGATGATCCAAAAATGATCCAGGAGCATCTTGGGTTGCACTATTATCTTGCATGTTTTTAGTTTTTCCTAGTTTTTTTTGATTTGAAATGTCTTGCATTGTCGATCTTTCAGTAGTTACCAAGTGTTGAAGACACACTAGGGAACCTTTTCCTATGTGTGAAAAGAGATTGGAGTTATCATGTTAAGGTTTGAGCCATTTTTATCTTGTTGCTGGAGCTATGTTTTTCTAGTTTCTAGGTGACTGTTGTGGGCTATGTAACTAATTTTTCATAATGAGTTAGAGGCTAAAAATTTTAGGGAATGAAAAGGGCTTAGATTAATCCCTTTTATCAAAGGAAAAAATCCTAATTCATTACAAGTTGGGAGATATGGCAATTCTTCTGGAGTATCAATTTTTGGTAGTTTGCATGACTAGTTTTTGTGCGTGAATTTTGAGATGGATGCACATATATCCTTACTAAATTATCTTTTGCATCCTTAAGGGGTTGTAGAGGACCTAAATTAATACCTTTGGTTTGAAGCACTAGTTCTAATTCAATTGGGGCTAGGAAATATCACAAATTTTCTTGGGTATCAATTTTTGGATATTTAATTTCTATTGGAGGCCAACTTATGGCTCTTCAAGTATTTAATGATAGATTTATTTAGTTCTTAGCATTTTGTGTTGACTTGTGGTTTAGATTTTTATAAGTAGGGGTTGTGATGAGGTCTTTAGGGATTCATCCATCTTGATAGAATATAGAGGATAGAAGGAGGATAAGAAATTGAAAGCATATGTGTCTGGAAATCCAAACTTGAAGCTAGATCTTGGATTTAAATGTATTTTGTATCTGGTCAAAACCTAGAAGGCCTTATAGCTAAGCATGTATGATGAGATTTTCATAAATTAATATAGAATATTATTCTCTCTTTGTGGTGCTTCTCTCTTTTTTGTTTACATCCATTGTGTTAACTGTTGCATGGTGGTTTGGGTAGCTAAGTGTGCCAATTGGCCTTAGTTACTCACACCTCCCTATGTTAGGTGGTATCAGAGCTTAGTCGTTCTTGAGTGTGCAAGTAGATCACCAAAGTGTGAGGCAATTTGGGACTTTGGATCATGTAGAACCTTGATTTAGATTTGGGTGTATGGTTGCAAATCTATGGATTTGACCTATATCTTGCAGGAACTTGATCTATAAAGATGGTTCATGGTAGAGAAAATTATGATAATGTAATATTAGATACATTAAGACAAAATGAAGCTAGATTAGATATTGTGAAGATAGCCCATAGAAGAGTAGCACATCTTGATGATGTAAGTGATGATGAAGTAGTAACACCTAACCCTAATCCAAAACTTGAAGAAGATCAAGATGAAGCAAGGTTGTTGAGAGTGTTGTCGAGGGAAAATTCAAAGCCTAGTATAGAAGTAGTTCCTTATGATGGAAAATTGGATACCAATGCCATGTTAGATTGAATCTCAGATATGGTGAAGTTCTTTGAGTATGAAAACACTCTTGATAATAAGAAAGTGAAGACTGTAGTTACTAGGTTGAAAGGTCATGCTTCACTATGGTGGGAGCATTTGCAAACTTATAGAAAAAGGAGAGGAAAGGAGAAGATCAGAACTTGGCCAAAGATGGTAAAAAAGATAAAGAACAAATTCCTTCCTATTGATTACCAAGTTATCTTGTTGAGAAAGATGCAAAATTTGTGACGAAAGGACATGATTGTAAAAGAGTATATCGAGGAATTCTATAGATTGGACATCGGATTTGGACATGTGGATGATGATGTTGAGAAAATTTCAAGGTACATAAATGAATTGAGATCTAGAATTCAAGATGAAATAAGTTTTGTGAAGTTGGAAAGTGTGGAAGAAGCATATAAATATGCCTTGAAAGATGAGGAGATCTTGACAAAGAATCATGAACAAAGAGAGGTAGTAGATTCCAAAGAGGCAAAGGAAGATCTTATGGTGAAGGTGATAGATCTAATAGTTCTATGCATAATAGAGGAAAATATAAATGGAAGAATGATGACAAAGACAAGACTAAATGGAAAGATGATAGTTCTTATCGAGGAGGTACTAGTTCTTACTGAGGAAGAGCTAATTCATATTCTAGAGGTATTTTCATGGTAACTGTTTTAGATGTGGTAAAGAAGGACATAGATCTTTTGAATGTAGGTCTTCTAAAAGTGGGCAGAATAATAAAAATGTTATGATTCAAGAATACATCGAGATTTCACCAAGTGGACCTAAGGATGGAGAAAATCTAATGGTGATAAGAACCTTATGTAATAAGGGAAGTGATAAGGAACCTATTTTGAGAAAAAGTCTTTTTCAAGACTAGATGTAAGATGGATGGAAAATGCTACAAAGTGGTCATTGATAGTATAAGTTCAACAAATTTGGCATTAGAAGAGCTGGTTACAAAGTTGTAGTTGTAGAGGCTGAAACATCCCAAACCTTATCATGTTTCATGGATCAAAGATGAGAATAAGATATTGGTAAGTGAGGAATGTATTGTAAAGTTCAATATTGGACATTAATTTGATGAAGTGTTGTGTGATATTATGCCTATAGATTGTTGTCATATTTTGTTGTGTAGACCTTGGCAATATGATAGATATGTTGTACATGATGGAAGATTGAATTAATATACTATTTCGGTAAATGGGAAGAAGCAAATATTATTGCCTTTGATTAAAAGTCCAAATGAGGTTAGTTGTACTACAATAAAAGTTTACATGGTTAATGGAGAGCAATTTGAAAAGGAAGTAAAGAAGAATCAAGTTTGTTTTGCTATTGTTCCTAGAGGATTGAGTGTTGGTAGTAATGATCAAGCAATAGAAGATGGTAATGATCAAGTGATAGCAAATAGTGGTAGCCGAGTACTAGAAGAAATTGTAAAATTGTTGAATGACTATAAAGAGGTTGTTGTAGAGGATATACTTGATGGTTTACCTCCAATGAGAAGTATAAGTCATTGTATGAATCTAATTGAAGGAGCTAGTTTTCCAAACAAAGCACCATATAGATTGACACCTATAGAGAATGAGGAGCTTAACAAACAAGTGCATGAGTTGTCTTAGAAAGGTTTGATCAAAGAAAGTTTGAGTCCATGTGTTTTACCTATTGTATTAGCACCTAAAAAGAATGGAGAATGTGTACTAATTCTAGAGCTATTAACAAGATTACAGTGAAATATAAGTTTCCTATGTCAAATATTGATGACATTATGGATTGTTTGAGTGGAGCAAAGTATTTTTCCAAGATTGATTTAAAGAATGGCTATCATCCGATCATAATTAGAGAAGGTGATGAATGAAAGACTGCTTTCAAGAAAAAAGATGGTTTGTATGAATAGTTGGTTATGCCTTTTGGTTTGACTAATGCACCTAGTACCTTCATGAGGTTGATGAATGAAGTTCTAACAAGATTTTTGGGTAAGTTTTTGATTGTTTATTTGGAGGACATTCTAATATTTAGTAATACTAACGAAGAACATCTTGAGCATATTAGATAAGTATTGTAGAGATTGAAGGGGGAGAAATTGATGATTAATATGAAAAAGTGTTCTTTTATGCAAGAGGAGATTGTGTATTTGGGATTTGTGATTTCAGCTAATGATTTGAAGATGGATCTTGAGAAGGTTAAAGAAATTTTGGAGTGGCCTACACTTAAGAATGTGGGTGAGGTAAGATCATTTCACACTTTGGCTAGTTTTAATAGAAAGTTCATCAAAAAAATTGGTTCTATTTGTAATACTATGATTGAGACAATGAGAGGAGATAAAAAAGAATTCAAGTGGACACATGGAGCTGATAAGAGTTTTGAGATCTTGAAACAAAAGGTTCCTGAGTTACCTATATTGGCTTTACCTGATTTCAACAAAGTATTTCAAGTTTAATGTGATGCAAGTGGTAGTGCAATAGGAGCCATATTAAGTCAAGAAGGTAAACCTATTGCTTTCTTTAGTGAAAAGTTGAATGATGCTAAAAGGAAGTATTTTATTTATGATCAAGAATTTTATGCTATTGTCTAAGCATTGAAAAAGTGGATACATTATTTGATTCCTAAGTAGTTTGTGTTGTATACTGATCATAAATCTTTACAATACTTGGGAAGTCAACATAAATTGAATCAAAGACATATGAAGTGGGTTGAGTACTTGTAGAGTTTTACATTTGTGATCAAGCATAAGAGTGGAGTTACTAATAGAGTTGTTGATGCATTAAATAGAATACATTCTTTATTAACTAAGATGAAGGTTGAACTTCCTAGTTTTGATGAAATGAAAGAGTTTTATGATAGTGACCTTGATTTTTCTAAGGCATGGAGAGAGTGTAGAACACCAAAATTTAATAGACCACATAAGCAAGTATGATGAGTATTTCATTCAAGAAGGGATGGTGTTCAAAGGTATTCAGTTGTGTATTCCTAGAGGTTCTATGAGGTTGAATTTGATCAAGGAAAAATATAATGGTGGATCGACTAGATATTTTGGAATTGATAAGACACTAAGTTTGTTGAAGGATAAGTATTATTGGCCACAAATGTATAGGGATGTTTAGAAATTTGTAAAGAGCTGTAGAGTTTGCAAGTTGCAAAATGAATAAGTCAAAATACTAGTTTGTATACACCTATTAATGTTCCTAAGAAACCTTGGAGTGACATTAGTATGGATTTTGTTCTTGGATTACATGAGACAATGAAGGGGTATGATTCTATATTTGTTGTACTGATATATTTTCTAAGATGTCTCATTCCATACCATGTAAGAAGACATCAGATGCTAAGCATGTTGCTAAACTTTTATTTAAGTAAAAGTATTATTTCTGACAGAGATAATAAGTTTGTTTATTTTAAAGAGATTGTGAGATTGCATAGACTACCAAAAAGTATTATTTCTGACAGATATAGTAAGTTTGTTGATTTTTTTGGAAGACTTTGTGGAAGAAGATGGGTATTGAGTTGAAGTTTAGTTCTACATTCCATCCATAGATAGATGGACAAACAGAGGTTGTGAATAGAAGCTTGGGTAATTCGCTAAGATGCTTAGTTGGGAATAAGCCAAGTAACTGGGAGATGGTATTGACACAAGTTAAATTTGCATATAACAATTCTATGAATAGGAGTATAGGGAAGATGTCTTTTGAGATTGTTACTAGAATGCAGCCTAGAGGTATATAAAATTTGAGAGATACTGCTAGTGAAAAAAAGAGAAGTGTTGTAGGAGAAGAATGTGCTGATTTTATGGAATCTTTACATTTGGAAGTGAAGATGAGGATAAAACAAAGCAATCAAAAGTATAAGGAGAATGCTAATCAATCTAGGAGACATCATAATTTTCAAGTTGGTGATGAGGTTATGGTTCATTTGAAGAAAGGAAGATTTCCTATTGGAACATATAGTAAGTTGAAGATGAAGAAGTTTGGACCTTGTAAGATCTTGAAGAATTTTGATAGTGGAAACACTAGTAAAATTGAGTTACTTGATGACATGGATATATCCCCTATATTCAATGTTGCTAATTTATACAAGTATCATGAGTCAAATGATGAAGTTATTGTATTAGAGGATTATCCTAAGAAGCAAATTGAAGAAGTTGAACAAATATTGGATCAAAGAGTTGGTAAGAGTATGTTTCAATGATTTAGGAAAATTATTTCTTCCAAACCTGGTTGTTTGATGTAGGAGAATACTGGGTTGCACTGCTATCCCACATGTTTTCAAATTTTCCTGGTTTTTCCAAGTTGCAATGTCTTGCATTTTTGAGCTTTCAATAGTTTTTCAGTATTGGAAACACATTGAGGAACCTTTTCTTATGTGTGCAAAGAGATTGGAGTTATCATGTTAAGGTTTGAGCCATTTTTATCTTGTTGCTAGAGTTATGTTTTTTTTTTAAGTTTTTGAGTTCCTATTGCAGGCTATATAACTAATTTTGTGTAATGAGTTAGGGGCTAAAAATTTTAAGGATTGAAAATGGCCTAGATTAATCCCTTCTTCCAAAGGCACAAGTCCTTTTTTATTATAAGTTGGGAGATATGGAAATTCTCCTAGAGTATCAATTTCTAGTAGTTTGCATGATTGGTTTCTATGCATGACTTTTAGGATGAATGCACATATATTCTTAATGAATCAACCTTTGCAACCTTAAGGGGTTGTAGAGGACCTAAATTACTACCTTTACTTTGAAGAAAAAATTCTAATTCAATTGGGGCTAGGAGATATCATAATTTTTCTTGGGTATCAATTTCTGGACATTTAATTTTTGTTGGAGGCCGACTTGTGGCTCTTCAAGTATTTGATGTTTGATTTATTTAGTTCTTAGCATTATAGGCTGACTTGTGGTTTATATTGGTATAATTAGGGGTTGTGGTGAGGTCTTTAGGGATAATTTATCCATCTTGAAGGAATTTAGAAGATAGGAGGATAGGAAATTGAAAGCATATGTGGCTAGAAATCTGAACTTGAAGCTAGATCTTGGATTTGAATGTATTTTGTGTCTGGCCATAACCTAGAAGCCCTTATATCTAGGAATGTATGATGATATTTTCATGAATCAATAAAGAATATTGTTCTTTTTCTATGCTGCTATTCTCTTTTGTGTTTGCTTCCATTGTGTTAACTCTTGCATGGTGGTTTGAGTAGCTAAGTGTACCAATTGGCCTTAGTTACTCACACCTCCTTACATCAAAAAATATCATAATTTTTTTTTTCATCCCTCAGTTTCTAAAAAATATCCACCTTATTTCCATAGGAATTGGAACATTGTTTCATGGATGATACTTTAACAAACTTAGAGATCTATTTTGAATTGAACCTATGCTCAAAAGAAATTGTAACTTCATTCCTTGAGTTCTTTGAAAACCTTCCTAAATAAAACATACAACAAGATCATGCACTATCTCTACTATAAGTAACTATAGCCTATATAAATAATTCAAGAAATCAAACATACTAGTTGAGGGATTTCAAGAAAGGTGATTCTTGGTTTCTTATACTGTTGATATTATAGATGTAATTTTAATTTAAACTCATCTCATCCCATGTAGAATTATTTCCCCTAGTAAAAATACTTGTTTAGTTAAACATAGATTTATTGAGAAACTCCTCAATGAGTGTGTAACGTTGCTCATTACAAGATCTACAACCTTTGAAGTTGTGTACACAATCATTGCCATATTTATCAGTGAACTAAAATTTAAAGTATAACATGAATAGAACTACTTCAATTTTGTGGAATAATTGATTTGAATACCTTTGTATAATCTATTTTATCACTAAACTGAAGACAAAGAACATAATCAAACTCTTGGGTCAAAATCAGAATTCTCATCACTTGATGAATTTAGATGGGTAAACAACTCAGATTGTCTTACTTTCTAGGACAATTGGCTTAGGTTAGGATTTGGACTCAAGAATTATCTCTCCACTTATACCATTGAGATACTATGATAGGGCATGCTCATCCTAGCAATTTAGGGAAGTCAATGCTTGGTACTTGCAATTTGCATAATTCTATGCATGTACATACACATATAATCTAAACTAAACAAGAAATGATAAGAAGCGGTGCATCGTGTAGATCTTGACTAATGTTTGGCTACAACCCCCTCCCTCAATGAAGTAAAACATAGTTACACCACACATGCAAGTATGGGGTAAGTATCCATAGAAATCACATATAAATCACATATCTAGCTATCATCATAAGATAACTAAAAATCACTAACTAAATATGCATATACCATCATCAAAATAATCATGAATACATGAAATAACTAAGTAACTTATCAAATATATCAACTAAGTATGAAATAACACTTAATCAAATCCAGTAGCTAAGTACTAATAATCATTAAACATAATGATAAAACTGGCCTAAAAGAATTAGACAATATAATCTAAAAAGTAAACTGGGGATGGGAATTACATCCACTCCCCCTAGAATTAGGCTTACTCCTAGAAGCCTACAAGAAAGATAAAACTAAGGCACTCACAATGTGGGTCTCATTGGACCCTTTCCCCTTGTAGGTGGATAAGACTTCACTGAAAATAACCTCTACGATCTACCCATATCTCCAACCATGGGTTCTGAAGATGTAGTTCTTTGATCCAAGAACTATGGTTTCCATTGAGGAAAATGAGATGATTTGTGTCCCCATTGTCTGCAAGAAAAACATTCTCCATCAAAACCCTTCTGCACTTTAGGTGCACTAGACTATTGAAAACTACCCCCACTAGTAAAAGAATGGATACTATGTGATGGTTGGTCAAACTAGTTGCACTTATTGTGCTAAGAGTACTAAGAATCCCTCGAGTGTGAACCACCACCATCACTCCGTGCTAAAGGATAGGATCCACCCTAATGTTTTTGTTGATTGCCTCCTAAAGAAGTAGGCTTCCAATTGCTACCTGATCCCTGATTACTTTTGCAACCCAATGTTGCAGGTGCTCCCACAAATCCACCATGTCCTAAAGTAACACTCTACTCTACTAGGATATCTAGATGTATCGAATCCTTGAGGGGTTTAGGTTGGAAAATTTTTACACCCACAATAAGATGGTTGTTTAGACCTTGAATGAAGTGTTGAACCATCAACAGTGAACTCCTACTGGTCCTAGCATAAGGCATGAGCTCATAAAAAAAAATTCATACTCTGCCACAAACATAGTGTATTGTCTTAGATCATGAAACTTGTCAGCCCTCTGCTGGTTCCATTCCTCTGGTAGGAAGCATTTACAAAAGGTCTTGATGAATAACTCCCATATAAAGTGTTCATGTTCACACTCAGTTTCTTCTCTTTGATAGTCCACCATATGGCCCCCAAAGTGTTCCAAGTGGTTGATGGAAAACCTCCCTTTTTACATTAGAGTCAAATTCTTGCATCACAAAGTATCTATCTAGGGCAATTAGCCACTGCTCAACCATGTATCATATACCTAACCCATTGAAGGGTTTGATCTTGGACCTCTAAAGGTCCTTCATCTCAGCAGCTACGACTACCCTCTACCTGTCACCATGAAAGTCTCTCCAAGGACTCATGGACCTATGCCTCCACTCATTCCCTACATGATGTGATCCCTAATGATTATCACCCCTAGGAGGAGGTAGGTGCTCCATAATATTCCTCATCATCTGTCTCAAGTTAGTCCTCTCAGAGTAAACATGATTTCCTCTATGACTTTGTTCCATATTTTCCTCCTGAATAGGACTCTCAACATTAGTTGGGGGAGGACTATCATGTCCACCTCTTCCATGGCCTTTACCTCTACTTGCACTATGACCTCTAACAACTAATCTAGTCTCAAACACCATCTTCCTACAACACCAAGCAAGAACAACAACATTGCTCACAAGCCAACAAAGACATACCACCTTAAAGTACAATCATAAGAAAATATGTCTAAAATCCAACTCAATAGTTATCTTTTTTTCTATGTTTCAAGTATTCAAGTTTTGAAGTTTTGAAGTGTTCAAGTTGCAAAAGATACATAACGTTGTTTAAGTTTTATTTCAATTTAACTAGTTTGAGTGTTCAAGTTTGTAATAGATACATATAATAGTTCAAGTTTCATTTTCAGTTAACTAATTCACAACTAGTGGCATTCCAATATACCTAGAGCTCCCAATGTAGAAACTTAGGCTCTGATACCAAATGTAATGCCCTTCAGGGAAACCAAAAGAAATTAAACTAAAGTATCACTAAGTTTGCCAATCATTTTTTTTTGAAAGATAATAAACAACAATAGATATAATATAACAGAAGTAATAATCACATACATAAACACAATCCATAAAATAGATTACATCTCCTATGAGCCTCGTGATGTTGAATCAGATTAAAATCTAATTAATACTAAATCCAATATACAAAAATTCTACATTATAGAATAACTCTAGATACAAACCCATTGAAATAATATACAATTATCTCAAATGCCACTTAGCAATGATCAGAATGCTTAATCATCCACTGTACAAGTGACAAGGTATAAAAAGCTCATAGAATATACATCATGAATATAATACATCATCTTATAAGACCACTAATAATCAAATACATACATCAGAGATATAATCATCCAATAGAAATACAATATCAGATAGAAAGGAACATCTGCACAAACACATCCAGCAATGACATCCAACTATCGGATCTCAATGGTTCAAGAAAAATGCACTACCACCCAACCTTGTGGAACTTAAATGGCCCACTCCCATGGTATTGAGGAGATAAACTTAAGTCCCATATAGATGTACATTTTCCTATGTTCTGTGAACACCCTTCAATTATCGTCACCTAGGAGACAACGTCTCTTTGATTCATCCTATCAAAAATGATGCAGGCCTCTTCGAGTTTTCCACATTTCCTATACATGTCTACAAGGGCACTTTCAATGAACATATCGAGCTCAAAACCACATTCAATTATTTTTCCATGGATTTCTCTTCCTTGAGCTAGGAATGTAGCTGGAAGAATATGTGAGGCCTCGCCCCGACCCATCGTAGCATAGTGATACATTACTATTATTTTGATATTCACGACTCGAGATGTCGAGACATTATCTGATGCTTAGAACATACTATATTATCTCATGTTGTGTGATGTTACTTTCAGATATATTTGATGATTGTCATTTAATGTTTCATGTATATGTATGTTGATGAAATTAGTAAATGTAGGATTGAGACTTTGATTTAAGTGATTTTAAATGGTTAAAAAAATTAAGCAGGATGAAGAAACCCTTATTGATGTATGTTTCAGTTTATGTGGATTTCTAATACGTATGCATATATGTACATATGATTTTGCGAGACTACTGATGTGTGCAATGAGTGTGTAGATATTTTAGTCGAGAAACCCTACGGAAGAACATAACTGATCTCTATGTGCTAATTTTGGAAACATTGTTGTTCGTAATTCATGTATTGTATTGTGAGATGTATGTGTGTATCTTTCTATGTGTAGTGAATATTAGTGTTCGTAATTATGTTCTGTTAGTGTCGCTTGACACTCATAAATTGGTTATGTTTTTCAATATGCTGATTAGGGTTAGTTGTGTAACCTTTGGACCCAAGTTGATTTAAGTTAGTGTCAATTTTTTTTTTTGGTTCTTAATCGAGTTTAGTTATCCCTAATCCAGATTAGTGCTTAATCTGCATTGTTAGAGTTGTTAGATGGCCTTATTTTATTCTTAGCTTTTTTTTGGCTCTAAACCTTTTTCCTAAAGCTTAAAACATGAAATTATTATACCCAAAGGATATGGGTATGGGTTAGGGGTCTTTTCCAACCCCTAAGCCCCTTTTATTGACTTTTGAGGCCACTCAAAAAGTCTCATTTTACCTTTGTGCGAAAATTGCAAGTGGTTATCTTGAGTTACCTCACCTCCACTTAGTGTTTAACCATAGTATGGGTTGAGTTAGGAGTTTCTAGAATTGCTAGTGGGTGGGAGAAGTTATTGATCTCTTTGGTGGTTGAGTTTGAGGCTTATTTAGAGGCCCTTCTTGGACTAGTGGAAGTTGTTACCAAATCTCTACATTTAGAGAGGAGTTTTGAAGATTGAAAGAAGGAAGGGGAAACTCTACTCAAACTTGTTCATTGCCATTACCTCTTTGTGAAGGTAGAAATTTCTTATCTCTCTTGTACAGATTTTCATGTTTGTTTCATGCTTATGCTACCTTGTTGTCAAGTGAATGTTTGTATGATTATGGGTATGTTGGGAAGATTTGAAAACCATATTTTTTTGGATGATTTCTTTTCATGTTTATGTTTGCAAATTTTGAGATTTTTCTTGCATGGGTGTTTTGGTATTACTCACCCTTGGAGAGGGAAGAAGTGACCAATTTTGGGAAAGGTCTATTTAGTTGGACTCCAACCACTGTAGAGTCTCTTCTTAGGATGAGAAGAGAGAGAGAGGGTAGGGTGTTATGGCCCCCTACCTGTCAGCACAAACCTCGTATGAACATGGCATTTTAAAATGGAAGAACGAAAGTTCTTGGTTAATAGCCCCGATTGGGCACCTGATTTGGTGTTGTGCTTGACTTCTCCTGTTGGAAGAATCCATCTTTCCCTAGTGTTGATTCATTGTGAATCATATTATGAAATCCATGTATGTATATGCATGTTTGAATTGTTCTTGGTCATGCTTTTGGTCACCTGATCAGATTCTGTTCCTTCCATGGTTCTAGAAATGTGTTGCAGAAAACATTATAAATCCCTTGATGAGGGTCATGAAGAAAATTCAATCAAATTTTTGAAATTTGGGATTGATATCCTATGTAAATTGTATTTTAAAATTTGTTGTAAATGGCAACGAAGCTGAGTTTTCTTCCTGGTTCTTTCCCGATTGAGCCTTTGAATCAGGTTTGCCAATAAAATTGGTGTTTGAGTATAATTGGTTATCATGTGATTTAATCATGATTTAAATTTAGATGGATGCACATCAAAAATAGGATGGAATTGATGTTGATTAAATTTGGCAAAATTTTCAAGTTTTCTAGTATGTGGAAAATGAAAATTACGATCATGCATGTAGATTCAATTTTCATTATTATTGAATCAAACAAGTATTGCATTATTGAATAAAATGGATAATTAATATTCTTGGTATGTTAAGGTTTTAATTAGGCTTTATGGATTTTCATTTAAAAGAAATTATTGACAAAGGTCGAATTATTCCAATTTAAGACTTATAGGAGATCAAATGATTTTGGTATTAATGTTTTAAATCTATTCCAAATATATATATATATACACACCTTGAAAAATATATATATCTACTTGCCTTGAAATTTCTATACTTAGAAAATTTCATCAAAAAAAAAAAAGAGTTGCAAGAGAGTAAAACTCTCTGCCTTTTGTATGGGAGAGGCATTCAAATGGTTTTGGGCAACAAAGAATATTCTTTAAATAATCCTTTTTATTTAATTTTGAAATTAAACAAAATAGAGTAAAAACATTGATATACTTGTTAAATTTACAAAGAAAATTCAAAAATATATATATGGCATCATATATTTAAATATCCTATGCTTACCAAATTAACTTTCTAATTTAATACTTACCCACCCTTTGGACTATATCTACCCTATTCTCCCTAGGCGATTGAGTTGATAGTGTCATCATGCATATTGATGATGTCACCTGTCCCCTTTATATTTCTCCTCATCTCTTTTATTCTTTCTGAGTGCTCAATTTAAGTCTTCGTTTTCTACTTTGGGGGGGGGAACAAGACCTGTTGAAAAGACCTTGGATTTGATGCAGGAGTCTCCCCTTCCATTAAGCCCTGTCACATCCTGTGGTTGGGGATGCACGCAGATCCCTTGTGCAGCATGCCCGACCTTTGGGAAGCGCTCATGTGGTGGGGTCAAATCAGCTTGGCTAGTTGCCAAGTGGGATGGTTAGGTTTAGGGTAGAGTAGAGTGTATGTTAGTAATAAGTTAGGTTAGTATTTGATGATAGTTAGTTTGTTTTGATAGATTTATTTATTAATAGTTTTAGTTGTAAGTTGTTTTTTAGTAGTTAGTTTTATTAATTTAAAATTGTAAATTGTTTTAGATTTAGCAAGTTAGTAGGTTAGTAGTTTATGTTATTTTATTTTTTTAATTGTCTTTAGTTAGTAATTTTATTAGTTAGAGATTAGTTTTCCTTGCTAGTAGTTTAATTTCATTTATTTGTAAGTTATTTTAAAGTTAGTTTGTAGTTATTAACTAAGTTGATTTTAAGTTAGTTAATGTGATAAAGATTTAAGTTAGTTTGTATATTATGTTAGTTTAGTTGTTTAATTTAATTTAGAAGCTTTAAATTTGTTAGTTGTTAGTAAATTAAATTTATGTCTAGTTTATATTTCACATTATTAACCTTTAATTTAAAGTTTGGGATTAATGTTTTGTTTTTTAATTGTTATAATTTTTTTAGTTCGTTCTAATTAGATAAAGTATGGTAGGTTAATTGGCTATTTGAAATAAGTTTAAACTCGAGTTTATTTGATTGGATTTCACGATTAATCTAAACCCAATTTCATTTAGATTGTTATTAAAATAATTTTCACATGATTGTTAAGCAATGTAATAACAAATCAAATAAACATTGATATCAACCTTTGAACGAAAGTTTCAAAATCTTAACAATGTATTCATCCTTTAGAATTTTAAACTTAAGATGAATCATAGTGAACCTTCACTTCCCTTGCAAGAGATCAGATTAAAACTTAGAGCTTTTTAATTATTAATTTTAAAAAAAAATATTTGTTTGTTTCTGCCCTCGTAGTTTGGGCATGACAGAATACTGGCAAATGTTTCAGAACTTGGCTTTTCTCAAGAGATTGACATTCCCTGGAAAATTTTTAAGGCCTCATCTCCCATCCCATTGTGTACATTTCCTACAACCATTGATGTCTAGGAGACCACATCTCATTTGGACATTTTGTCAAATACCTTCCATGCATCATTTATACTACCCAATTTTGCATACATGTTGACGAGAGCATTTGCCACCAACATATGAGAATGCAACGCAGTCCTAACTACATCTTTATGCATATATATACCATGTTCTAAATCCTTTAAGTGCGTGTAGGGTGATAGAAGACATAAAAATGTTTGGGAGAGAGGAAACATGCCTGCCACCAACATTTCCTTATAAAGCGCCAAAGAATCTTTATAGAGTACCCATTTCACACACACTCTCCAATCATTGTAGACCAAGAAACCTCATTTTGTTGAAACATCTTATGGAAGAGCTGAAGTGTTGCATCTAATTGCCCATTGGGTGCATACCCTACAATTATAGTGGCTTCAGATACAACATCTTGTTCAAACATTTTGGCAAACATATTGCACGCCCTATCCAAGATGCCGCATTTTGCATCCATGTCAATGAGGGTGCACTAGAAAAAAATATGACCCTAAAATCTACTTGTAATTGATTTAACTTGGATTTCCATGCCTGGCTTGACCTCCTCCAATTTCGAGCATGCGGTGACAAGGAAAGAATAAGTGAAGTGGTTTGCAGGACAAGTTGAGAGGCACATTTGACAGAAGAGATTGAGACTTGGTGAGGAAATCTACAATGAGAGTAGGCAAAAATGATGAGGATCTAGGAACATCTATCTCTCTCCTCTCTTAATATCTCCTTGATAGCCTTGACATCATCTTGTACCCTTCCACACTTTCCGTACATCTTCACCTCTATCTTCTTTAGTAATATGCTTTGGCTATGGTTGTGGATTAATTTTCTTTTGTTTTTAATGCACCATTGCAATAATAAACTTCATCAAGACTTCAACTCTGTTAACAATATGACACTCACACTGCTATAGTAAACTATACACAGACTTCAACTCTAATTATTCAATCTATCATCTATCTCAAGTTAGTCCTCGTTGAGTGACCATGATCTTCTCTATGACTCTCTTCCGTATTTTCCACCTGAATAGGACTCACTGCATGAGTTGGAGGAGGACTATCATGTCCACCTCTTCCATGACCTCTACCTTTTCCTACACTACAACCTCTAACAGTTGATCTAGTCTTAGACACAATCTTCCTACAACACCCAAGCAAGAGAACAAAAACACTATTCACAAGTCAACAAAGGTAACCACTTTAAAGTACAATCATAAGAAAATATGTCTAAAAT
This sequence comes from Cupressus sempervirens, assembly GCA_028749045.1. Taxonomy (NCBI): domain Eukaryota; kingdom Viridiplantae; phylum Streptophyta; class Pinopsida; order Cupressales; family Cupressaceae; genus Cupressus; species Cupressus sempervirens. The sequence continues at coordinate 584,973,958 of CM053789.1, forward strand.
CCAACTCAACAGTTTTGCCTTTTTCTATGTTTCAAGTATGCAAGTTTTGTAGTTTTGAAGTGTTCAAGTTGCAAAAGATACATAACATTTTTAAAGTTTTATTTCTGTTTAACTAGTTCAAGTGTTCAAGTTTGTAATAGATACATATAATAGCTCTAGTTTCATTTTCAGTTAACTAGTTTACAACTAGTGGCATTTCAATATACCTAGAGCTCCCAATGTAGAAACTCGAGATCTGATACTAGATGTAACACCCCATGAAGGAACCCTAAAGAAATTAACCTAAAGTTTCACTAAGTTTTCCAAAAAAATAAATTTGAAAGATAATAAACAACAACAGATATAATATTGCAGAAGCAATAATCACATACATAAACACAATCCATAAAATAAATTACATCTCCTAAGGGTCCCATGATGTTGAATTACATTTAAATTTAATTAACACTAAATCTAATATACAACAATTCCACATTACAAAATAACTCCAAATACGAATCCATTTAAATAATATACAATTATCTCGAATGCCACTTGGAAACAATAAGAACGCTTAATCATCCACAATGCAAGTCATAGGGTATGAAAAACTCAAAGAATATACATCATGAATATAATACATCATCGCATACAATCACTTATAATTAAATACATACAATAAAAGTACATCCAATAGAAATACAAGATTAGATAGAAAGGAAAATCTGCACAAACACATCCAACAGTGGCATCCACCTGTTAGATCTCAATGGTATAGGAAAAATGCATTACCACCCAACCTCATGGAACCTAAATGGCTCACTCTCATTGCATTGAGGAGATAAACTTAAGTTCCATATGGATAACAATCCCAAAAGATATAACCAACATCTAGGTCAAGTAAACACCTGAAAGAAAACTATCTCAAAGGGTACCAAGACACAAGTATTAACTAATCTTAGATTCATTAATGACTTATGGAAAATCTACTATATTGTAAGTGGGAAAGTGTCATCGCATAAGCTAAATCTAAGGTTACCCTGGAAGCCACTCTAGACTATGACCCCCTAGTGTCTCTATGTGGCATCAATATCCTTTCATACAGACAAGGCATACTAATGAAGCAAGGTCACGACCAAACATCCTCTCTAGTCTCATCCTAGCCTATACTAGCATTTGAGGCATGGGCAAGAGAAACAAAATCTCTTTTTAATTCATTTTAAAACCCATTTAATGAAATGCTATCACTTATTAAAAAAACTTGCAATGGGTTACCTAGGCAGCCACTCTAAGCTCCGACCTCTATTGCAAGCCACTTCCCAACATACACATAGATCACCTACACTAGGTTCATAAAAGAATAATTTAAAGCATCATAGTTTTCACCTCAAACCTTTACAAGTGACTGGAAAGCACCTATACAAAAATCTCAATATCACCTCAATCTCGTACAAGCAACTGGAAAGCAACAAAAGATAAAACACAATAATCACCTCGGTCCTATACAAGCAACTAAAAACCATAAAAAAAAATTGATCAAAGGCTTAAAGGTTACAAGAGAAAAGTCACACTATTCACCTCAATTCCCTACAAGGTACTAGAAAGCATTAACAAACAACATATCAAATCTCATCATAGAAAACACGTAACACATCACCATGGTCAAGTATAAAAGATCGTATAAATAACATCAGCACAAAAACAAAAAATTGCAATCCACTGGTAAACATCCTATTTTTGGTCAAAGTACTAAGCCAAACCCGAAACCCAACATAAAATACAACACACATCTCATTAGAAGTTTTAACAATTGTTTTCATTGTTCATTTAGGTTTGAAGTGATAAAGGTCAATTTTCACTATGGTTTTCAAAAAAGAACACACGATTCGATATGCAACTAGGGTTCCAATTTTCATCTTCTCAAAGTATTATAATTACTAAGTTTTTTGAATAATAAATTTTCCTTAATATTACAAATTATTTTCATATATCTGAATCATATAAACACATCCTAGCTTATAAAAAATAACATTAATTTTTCCAATTTTTTTTTAAATTTTCAATTTACTTTTAAATTTATGAAGTAATAAATCAAGTTTTCAAATAATTAAATTTTAAAATTTAACAATACTTATTAAAATTAATAATAATAATAATTATCAATTATTACCAAAATAATTTTATATTTATTAATCTTTGGAAAAACTTTCCCAAAATGGAATCTACTAAAAATGGAAACTTTCTTGAAATGGAAATAGGTGACAAATGAATTTTTTTCTAAAATAGAAACTTGGTACAAATGGAAAGTTACCAAAAATGGAAACCTACTAAAAATAGAAACTTTTCAAAAATGGAAACATGCTAAAAATAGAAACTTTTAAAAAATGATAACATACTAAAAATGGAAACTTTCCAAAAATGGAAACTTACTAAAAACAAAAAAATCTTCAAAAATGGAAACTTACTAAAAACAAAAACTTTCCAAAAATGGAAACTTGCTAAAAATATAAACTTTCCAAAAATGAAAACCTGCTAACTAGAAACTTTCTCAAAATGGAAACCTGCTAAAAATTTACAAAATATGGGCTTCTAATTGTTAATTCATATACAGATGATTTTGAAACAAGGAACACTGAAATTTGCAACAAGGCTTTCAACCCAATTGAAAATTTGAAAACAGATTTATAAGACACGGAGAAGACAAAAATTTCAAAGGATGAATCTACTGCACAAAATCCACAAGATCCTACCTGGATCTAATTCTAAACAACGAATGCACAGAACTTGCAATTGAATTCTTTTTCTTTCGAAAACCCTCTTCTCAAAAATCGGATCATTCAAACCTTAGTATGTAGAAATGAGCTTTAATTTCCTAATAAAGAATTTTCCACAAATTAGGGTTTCAATTGTGCAATCATGCGATACCCCTTTTCCTTAATTACTTTATCATGTTTTAATTTTTATGCACCAACTTTTATAATTTAATTAAATTAATCTTTATTAATCAATTCATTTTTTCTCTTATTAAATTATGAGACATTTTAAATTAAATATTTATTAATTTAATTAATAATATTATGTAGAGTTTATTATTAAAATGAAACTCTTAAATAATAATTATTAAATTAAACAATTTAATTACACCAAAATGTGAACTTTAATTAATTTTTTAAATTTAATTCTTTTATTTAACTAATTTCTTAATTAATTAAATATAATTAAATTTTAAATTTTTTTAACAAAATTTCCATTAAATTATCTTTTAATTTGATTTAATTATAACTAGAAAATCACATCAGACCCACAAGACTAAATGCAATGACTCAATTGAAGACAAGGAACATATTCAAACTCCTAGGTCAAAATCACGAATTCTCGTAAATTGACAAATTTGGATGGGTAAACAACTTAGATACTTGTCTTATTTTCTAGGATGATTGGCTTAGGTTAGGATTTGGACTCAAGAATTATCTCCCCATAGATATTGCAATAGGGCACACTAACCCTAGTAATTAAGGGAAGTTGATGCGTAGTACCTACAATCTACATAAAATTCACAAATGTACATAACATATAATTTAAACTAAATAGGCAATGGCAAGAAGTGATGCATCATGTAGATCCTGACTAGCAGGTGACTATGAGTCCTTCCCTCAACCATATTAGAAATGTTATACATGAAGTGAAACATACAGGTACACCACGCATGCAAGTATGAAGTAAGTATCCATAGAAACCGCATATAAAACACACATCTAACTATCATTGTGAGATAAATGAAACTCACTAATTGAACATGCATATACCATCATCAAAATAATTATGAATACATGAAATAATAAGTAACTCATCAAATATATCAATTGAGTATGAAATAACATTTAATCAAATCTAGTAACCAAGTACTAATAATCATAAAATTGGCCTAAAAGAATCCAAGAATACAATTTGAAAAGTAAACTAGGGGTAGGCATTACATCCTCTCACCCTATACTTAGGCTTACTACTAGAAGCCTACAAGAAAGATAAAACCTAAGCACTCACAATGCAAGTCCCATTGGACCCTTTCCCCTTGTAGGAGGATAAGACTCCACTGAAAATACCCTCTGTGATCTATCCATATCTCCAATTGCGGGTTCTAAACTTGTAGTTCTCTGATCTAAGAACTGTGATTTCAATTGAGGATAATGAGACAACTTGTGCCCCTGTTGTTTGCATGAAAAACATTCTCCATCAAAACCCTTTTGCACTCTAGGTGCACTAGACTACTGAAAACTACCCCCACTAGAAAAAGAATGAATACGATGTGATGGCTAGTCATACTGGTTGCAATTATTATGCTGAGAGTACTAAGATTCTCTAGAGTGTGAACCATCAGCATCATTTTGAGCTAAAGGATAGGATCCACCCTAATGTCATTATTGATTACCTCCTAAAGAACTAGGTTTCCTATAGCTCCCCAATCCCTAATTACCTTTGCAACCTGATGTTGTAGGTGCTCCCACAAATTCACCATGTCTTAAGGTAATGCTATGCTTTACTAGAATAACTTGATGTATTGCATCCTTGAGGGTTTTAGGTTAGAAAAACTTTACACCCCCAATAAGATGGTTGGTCAGACATTGAATGAAGTATTGAACCATCAACGACGAACTCTCACTAGTCCCAACATAAGGCATGAGCTCATAGAACTACCGTTCATACTCTACCATAGACATAGTGTATTGTCTCAGATCATGAAACTCATCGGCCTCTACTTGTGCCATTCCTCTAGTAGGAAGCATTCACAAAAATTCTCAACAAATAACTCCCATGTATAGTGTTTACGTTCACACCTAGTTTCTTCTCTTTGATGGTCCACCATGTGGCCCCAAAGAGTTCCAGGTGGTTGATGGAACACATTGATTTGACATTAGAATTATAGTTTTGCATTGTAAAGCATCTATGTAGGGAAATTAGCCACTGCTCGACCACGTATCTTGTATCTAATCCATTGAAGGGTTTGATCTTGGACCTTTGAAGATCCTTCATCTAAGAACCTACAATTGACCTCTACCTATCACCATGAAAGTCTCTTTGAGGACTCTTGGACCTACATCTCTCCTCATTCCCTGCATGATGTGATCCCTGTTGATCAACACCCCCCAAGAGTTGGTAGGTGCTCTATAATAGTCCTCATCATTTATCTTAAGTTAGTCCTCTCTAAGTCAGCATGATCTTCTCCATGACTCTCTTTGCTGATTTCCTTCCGAATAGGACTCTTTGCATGACACAGAGAAGGACTATCATGTCCACCTCTTTCATGACCTCTACCTCTTCCTGCACTACAACCTCTAATAGCTGATCTAATTTTAGACACCATCTTCCTACAACACCCAAGAAGAACAACAACACTACTCACAAGTCAACATAGTTATACCACCTTAAAGTAAAATAATAAGAAAATATGTTTGAAATCCAACTTAATAGTTTTTCCCTTTTAAAAGTTTCAAGTATTCCAATTTTGAAGTTTTCAATTATTCATGTTGCAAAAGATACATAACACTGTTTAATTTTTGATTGAGTTTAACTAGTTCTAGTGTTCAAGTTTGTAATAGATACATATAATAGTTCAAGTTTCATTTCCAGTTAACTAGTTCACAACTAGTGGCATTCCAATATACCCAGAGCTTCCAATTTTCACTAAGCTTGCCAAACTTTTTTTCATTTTTGACAGATAATAAACAACAGATATAATATAGTTGCATTTGGAAACCATTAATTATTTAGGTTTGAAATACTTAAACACTTCTTACATAACTCCTACTAGTACAATGATTGTAGACAAAATTACTGAAAAGAAAAATTATAATATCATGATTATTGAGATAGCATCAGCTCTTAACTATGCTGAATTTGATGAAGTCAAAGGATGTGCTACTACTCATGAAATGTGGACCAAATGGAAAGATATCTATGGATGTGATGATAATTTTAAAATATCCAAGGTAGAAAGCTTGAGAGGTCAGTTTGATTAGATAAAAATGGGAGAGGATGAAAACATTGCAAAATATGTTGAAAGAATCAAAGCCTCTGGAGGAACAATTGAAGATATAATAGTGGTAAGAAAGGTATTCAGAACCCTTCTTCTTATCTATACAATCAAAGTGGCTACTATTTAAGAGATGAGATGTGATCCAAATAAAAAGATAACTTTGGATGCTCTAGTTGGAAGATTGACAACATTTGAACTAGATAACTATGATAATTATACTCCTTGTTCTAGCAATGTTGAGTTTGCATTTGAAGCCAAAGTATTACTCAAGAAGAAAGCTTAAAAGTCTAAAAGAAAACAATCTAAAAGTGAAGAGGGAGGTAGTTCTGATAGTGATCTTGAAGCTATTGAAGCATTGCTTGCAAGAAGGTATCCTAAAGGCAAAGGAAAATATAAAGATAAAATTCTTTTAATCTATTTCTCTTGTGAAGAAGTTGGAAACAATGCTACAAGGTTCCCAAACAAAGAAGACAGAGACAATAAGAAGCACAACAAGTATAAAGGCAAGGACTTAGAAAAATTTAAAGACTACAAGGAAAAAGGTAAGAAATCTTGTTTTATGGCTAAAGATTTAGATAGTAATGAAGATAATGAAATGTTATAGATTGTTGTAAAAGAAGAATCTAATGATGGAGGAGATAAAATGACACTTATCTCTCATGTTAGCAAAAATGATATATGGATTATTGATACTAGTTGCTCACATCATATGATCGGTGATAAAAAAAAATTTGAACACATGGAACATTATGATGGTGGTAGTGTGAGGTTTGAAAACAATGACCCTTGTTGCATAAAGGAAAAAGGTTGTATCTCACTAACCAATGAACTTAGATGTGACAATGCTTATTGGGTTAAAGGACTAAAGCATAATCTACTAAATATGGCATAGTTGAATAACATTAGATTCAAGGTAGAATTCATGAATGGGAAGGCCAAATTATTAGATGGAAAAAGAAATCTGGTTGGGTCTAACAAACAAACAAAAGGTAATTATAATGTCCCCACTAGAAGGGTTAGATTGGGACACTAATACTTGACAAATTAGTGTTAAGATTAACTACTAAAAAGTAGAAATATATTTTATTTTCTCTTTATTTTTAGCCATTATCTTGTTCTCATCTAGCCATTTACATAAGGTTACTCATCTCTCACACTAGTACGATAGCCATTTATACGAGGATCTCACTTCCTACACTAGCAGTATAAGATTTAATCAATCCCATCTTAGCCATATAATCTACAAGTATGATTAATTAATATAAATAAATTCATAACTATAATTAAGGAAATATAATTTATAAACATACATTTCTTATCTTCCTCTTTGCATGGTCCATTGGATCCTTATTTGGCCCTTTTAGTTTCTTCTTTATCAAGAGTCACAACCTTTTATAATAGAAATATTTTGAAAAGTCACAACACTTCATAGTTATAATCCTTTCAAAAAGTCACAAGACTTCATAATCAAGATCCTCTAGAAAAGTCCAATTAGTTTATAATTAAAATATTTTTGAATAGTCACATCTATTTATAATTATGATCCTTTCGAAGGTACAAATCCTTTCAATATCATTGATACCTTTTTAAAAAGTCACTTTCTTATTTTCTTCATATTATATTCCTCTTTCATTTTTCATTTTTGAACTCCTCTCTTCTCCTCTTCCTTTTTCTGTTTTCCTCTCTAAAATAATCTATCTTCTCTTTTATATTTTAATTTTAAGGAGTCACGTCTATTTGTTAAATATATCTTGACTTTTCATTAGATTTAGTTAATTTATATTATTATAAGTTATACTATTTATTTACTTACTTATTTGTGTTTATTATTAATATGTTATTTATTTCTATTTAGAAAGTTAACATACTTTCTACAATATTCTCTTGTATTTAACTTAATTTCTTTCATTTTTATTTTATTATTTTATTATTTATTTAAAATATCATACTAAATATGATTTCATTAATAATATAGATCAAATAATAATTATCTCATATTTTTATATTTTAGTATTAGTTTTAATATAACTCTATTATCATGATTTATTTACTGACATTGTATAATCTAATTATTATTAAATTCTATCTAAAAATAGGGATACAACAATCCACCATTCCTCAAATTGCTTGTCCTCAAGCAATTTGATAATTTCTTCTCTTGATTTTAAAAAGACATTTCTTTTAGTCTAAATTCTTTTGTTGCTATCATTGACAAGTTTGAATCCTTTCTAATAGTTATTAACTTTTTACATTAGTATTTCATATAAATTATTTTTTTATATCCTCTTTAACTCTATAGGATGAAAAGATCATGCTCTGATACCACTGTAATGTCCCCACACTAGGGTTAGATTGGGACACTAATACTTGATAAATTAATGTTAGAATTAAATACTAAAATGTAGAAATATATTATTTTCTTCTTATTTCTAGCCAGTATCTTGTTCTCATCTAGCCATTTATACAAGGATCTCAGTTCCTACATTGGCACTACAAGATTTCATCAATCCCATGTTAACCATTTATATTAAGATGACTCCTGACTCTATTGTGAAAAATATAAAAACTATATAATTAATTAATTAATATTTCCAAATACAAATTAAAATGAATTATAATATCTTTTAATTATATATATATATATATATACCATAAACATACATTTCTTACCTTCCTCTTTGGATGGTCTATTTGGATCCTTATTTGGCCCTTTTTATTTCTTTTTTCTCAAGAGTCACAACCTTTCATAATATAAATATTTTAAAAAGTCACAACATTTCATAGTTATAATCCTTTCAAAAAGTTACAAGACTTCATAATCAAGATCCTTTACAAAAGTCCAATTAGTTTATAATTAAAACATTTTTGAATAGTCACAAGTATTCATAATTAAAACTTTTCAAAGGTTCACATCCTTTCAATATCATTGATACCTTTTCAAAAAGTCACTTTCTTATTTTCTTCATATTATATTCCTCTTTCATTTTTCTTTTTTGAACTCCTTTCTTCTCCTCTTCCTTTTTCTTTTTTCCTCTCTAAAATAAGCTCTCTTCCCTTTTATATCTTAATTTTAAGGAATCATGTCTATTTGTTAAATATCTCTTGACTTTTCATTAGATTTAATTAATTTATATTATTATAAGTTATATTATTTATTTACTTACTTATTTGTGTTTATTATTAATATATTATTTATTTCTATTTAAAAAGTTAACATAATTTCTACAATATTGTCTCTTGTATTTTATTTAATTTCTTTATTTATTCATTTTGAATTTTTTATAATTTTAATTATTTATAATATCATACTAAATATGATTTCATTACTAATATAGATTAAATAACAATTATATCTTCTTTTTATATTTTAGTATTAGTTTTAATATAACTCTATTATCATTATTTATTTACTAACATTGTATAATCTAATCATTATTAAAATTCTATTTCAACATAGGGATATGACAATAACCTATTCTACCTAGATCTCAATGAAAGTTTATGTTTTATTACTCAAGCCGAAGAAAGTTGGTTATGGCACAAAAGATTATGTCATGTGAACTTTGATAATCTAATTAAGATAAGCAAGAAGAAAAGAGTAAGAAGTATTCCTAGTATGAGGAAGCCTAAAATGGGTCTATGCGAGAACTGTGAAATTGGTAAGATGGGAAAGATAAGTTTCAGAAGCAAGGACTATCATTCTAAAGAAGTCTTGGAGCTAGTTCATACAAACTTATGTAGACCTATTGGAATCAAGAGTTACAGTGGAAATAAGTACTTTATTCTTTTTGTTGATGATTATTCTAGAATGATGATTGTAATGTATCTCAAATTTTTTTTTGAAGAATTTCAAAAATTTAAGTGGTATCTAGTAAGAGTAGAGAAAGAAACTAGAAATAAGCTAAATTTTTTGAGATCAAACAGAGGTGGTGAACTCATTTCCAATGAGTTCAACAAATTCTGCATTAAAAGAAGAAATAAGAGGCAAGTATCAACCCCTAGTACACCACAAAAAAATGGTATAGTTAAAAGAAGGAACATATCCATCATGGATTGTGCAAGAACTTTAATGATAGAAAATAATGTTGCAATCAAATACTAGAAGGAAGCAATTAGTACTATAGTGCATACCTTGCACAAAGTACAATTCAAAAAAGACTCAAATCAAATTCCTTATGAACTATGGTGTGACTACAAACCTAATGTAAGTTACTTGAAAGTATTTGGTAGCAAATGTTATATCTTGAAGGAATCTAGTAAAGGTAAATTTGATGTCAAAGGGATGAAGGCATATTCCTAGGATACTCATGTAGAAGTAAAATATACAAATATTTGAATTTATCAACTCATAAAATAATAGAAAGTGCACATGTGAGAATTGATGAGTTTGCAGAAAAGAGTGAAGAAGAAAGCAACAAAGAACTTGAGGATTATGGAAGCTTTATTTACTATTAACCTGATACATTGCCAAATCTATTTGAAAGTTAGCGAGCCTAACCTCTCGAGTCCCCAAAATCTCCAAAAGCTACCAAGTTACAACCAATACAACCTAGTCATAATTTGAAGGACTTGAGTCACAGTCAAAAGCTACTAAGCTATTGCTAGAACAAACCAAGTTTGATGGACCCGAGTCACAAATTGTGGGGCCAAAGCTTGATGTAGAGAATCATGAAGAAGTTAGTGGAACAAATTCCAAATCCAAGGTACCTATGTTAACAAGATATTTTAGAAGGCACGATGCACCTGATCATATCATTAGAGACAAGTCAAATGGAATAGTGACAAGAAACAAATTGAAAGGAAATAATGACTTATGCAAGGCTTTTTCATAAGAGATGAGTAAAGAATTTGTGATGTCCATATTTGGGGAGATAAAATTCTTTGTTGGATTGCAGATCTAGTAGAAGAAAGATGGTATGTACATTAATCGATCCAAATATATCAAGGAGATACTAAAGAAGTTTGGAATGGAAGAGTCAAGACTAGTTGGAACACCTACCTCTACTAGACATAAGCTTTCCAAAAATGATGATTTCATAGAGGTAGATCAAACCACATACAAATAAATGATTGTAAAATTGTAGTCTGTAGTGTACATAAGGCCTGATATTGCAGTAGCAGTTGGTATGGTGGCAAGATTTTTAGTAAATCTCAAAGAAAATCACATGATAGCAATCAAGAGAATCATGGGATATCTGAAATGTACTAAAGACTATGGGTTATGTAACAAAAAAGGAGGTAATTTGGATTTGAAAGCATTCATAGATGTTGATTGGGTAGGAAGTGTTGATAACAAAAAAAGAACAAGTGGTGAAACATTCTTTCTTGGTAAAAGACTAGTGTCTTAGATAAGCAAGAAGTAGAATTATAATTCCCTATCCACAGTAGAAGCAGAATATGTTGCAATACCAGTTAATTTTTCCAATGTTGTTTGGTTCAAGCAAGTTATTGGTAGGTATGAAGAAAGAGATCAATGACCTAGTGGTAATATTCTGTGACAACATCAATGCAATTAATATATCAAAGAATCCTGTGATGCATACCAAAACCAAGCACATTTCTATAAAATATCATATTTTGAGAGAATTGAAACAACATAAAGAAGTAAGATTGGAATATGTAAATAGTAAAGAAAAATTACAGACATATTCACTAAGCAATTACCTAAGGATGAATTTTTGTATCTAATAGGTATGATAGGGGTCATTCCCCTATCTAAAGCTCACTAAATGTAGTTTAGTAATGCATCAAATAGAGCATGTTGAAGATTAGTTAGTTGATACAGTATTAGAAAGGGCACATTGCATATGAATCAATAGATGAGGTACATTGATATTCACTAAATATTATCTCTGGCATGAGATGTCAAAGAGGGAGAAGTTTTCTGTCATACCTCACAAAAAATTTATAAAGAGGGAGAGCATATATTTCCAAAGATATCAAAAAGGGAGAACTTGGTTTGATATCAAAGAAGAGAAGTTTGCTATTAGAATAATATATTAAAGAGACAAAGTTTGCAGATAGAGGGGGGAGTTCACATTGATAGAGGGAGTTCTCATGGATGAAAATCAGAATGAAACTAAGGATATATTCCTTACTTTATTCTTTCTCTGATTTTTTTATTATATTATGACATGTTGTGTTTCTATCAATGTCAAAGAGGAAGATTGTTGAAAATAATTGATTAATTGTGTATTGTCTTTGATGTTACAAAAAATGTCATATCATTTCTAGTTAGTGTATGCCAAGCTCACTTGGGTGATAAAGATAGTTTCCTATGACTTCCGAGCATTCCAAAGTTTTCCAAGCTTAGAAGTTAGTGTCTACTAAGTTCACTCGATCATCAAAGGAAATTTTGTAGAAGTTGAGTATTAACTAAGATCACTCAATTAATGAAGAAAATGTTGGATGGAACCAGTGTTAACCAAGCTCACTTGCTTGCCAAAGGAACTTTGTGAATATGTAGTGTTAACCAAGTTCACTTGGTTAACATAAGAAAATTGCTTTTGAGTTAGTATCTACCAAGCAAGGTTAGCTAACAAAGGATTTTCTTATTTTGGTATGTTAAGTTTAATTGATTTGGTTGTTGGTTCTAGCCAACTGAGGAGATAAATATTAAGTATTCTAAGTTGTATTCAAGCTAAATTGAGAATGTGTAAGATATAAATATAAGGTCAAGTTGAGGATTGAATGTGTAGAACAATAACATAATATTTGATAATTCTTAGAGGAAGCGAATTGGAAGGATAAGTAGAATATCCTTTTTGAGCTACAAAGATTCATTCAATTAAGAAGGATAAAAGTATACAAGCTATAATTGACATCTATAATCAACAGAAATTGGGTCATTTCATTGTTACTCTCTAAACACTATAGCAATAATCTAAATCTCTTAACAACTATTTGTAAATCCTATAACAGGGTAGCATTTCTAAATTGAAGTATCTAAAGGCCTCTAACAAGGCCACTCCTAATAGGGTGATCAAATCTTCTAATAGGGTCAAACCTAACAATGTGTTTTGTAATATTTAACAGGGTTAGCTCCTAATAGAGCTCACTTCAGAAGAGTGAAAATTAGTAACTAGTTGCAATTGATGGTTTTTCCCAAATTGGGTTTCCACATTAAATCTTTGTGTCACTTGTATTCATTCTATTTATTTTATGTGTATGCAACTAAGTTAAATAAGGATAATCATAGATATCTTAATATTTTCATGTTAAGCAATTGTCGAGTTATTTTAGAGTTTACTAAGTTACAATATTTGCTAGTGTAAACCAAGTGCATGTGTGTTTGTTAAGTTACATTAGAATACAATTTAATTAGAGTTTTGATATGTATTGACATCTAAGGGATTTGAGATTTATTTTAGTGGTAATTAAATTCACCCCTCCCCTCTTAGTTACCCTTCTTATATTTCCAATAAATGCATGTCTTAGATCATATTTCATTTAGGCATTTTGTATCTACTCACATATATGAATAATGATTTTTAATTTTGCATGTGTGTCTACCAACACTACTACAGAGACATGCTCCAAAGCTTCCATTTTGCTCTGAGCTGAGGGATTCTGATAACCATTGTGGAAACTACTACTCCACCAATTAAATAAAATTTTGCTGGTAAGTTTCTAAAAGCCTTTCTTTGTTTGAATCCATTTATGTGTGTCATTGATATTTTCATGGTTGACCCTTATTCCAAATTTGTACTCAACTTGGTACTCTAGTATATATGTTGAAAATTAGGGAGAAAACAACATATAAATCTTCATATGAAAATAAAAGATGCATGTGCAATTCTCTAGTACATAACATTTGAAATGGGGAAAATAAGCCTTTGTGGTTTTCTTGAGTCTAAGACATATGTAGAAGCAAGTTTAGTTGATTCCTTTTTACAAGTCAATGATTTAGCTCACATGGTTGGTAAGCCAAATCACAAATCAAATTGACAACTTAAGCTAGGCCATAAAAAGTCATGCTATATCTCCATGAATCATAATTTCATGTGATGAGGGATATCTTCCTGATTACTAAATAACACAAAACTTTTAGGGTCCTACAAAGCTTATCTAAAAGATAGGTTCTTGGTCAATACCTTGATGATAAGACACAAATGATCAACATGAGGTGGACTACTCATATTTAGGTCTACAAATGTAATGTTTAGGTCTATCAACCTTTTACCTCAAACACAAATATATATCATGTTTTAGAATCACATATGGTAGTTTATTTCAAAGCTAAATTATAATGTACCTCACACCTCATAAGAACCACATAATCCCAAATTGTCAAGATAATGTTCAATCTTTCCATGGTGATTCCAAATTATTTTCCATATGTTATTCATCCTTGAACTAATTTAGAAATAATTCACTTCAAAATTTTTGTAGATATACAAAGTCAAATAACCAATAAGAACCTCATAGTTATACAAATCAAGATAAATTTAAAAAATACATTGGAGTAGTATAACCTTTTCTCTAAGAGAAGTCTATTTTAGTTGCAAGGAATCATCCTTCAAATGATGTGTACGATAAAAATTAGCTATTTATTTGGACTAGGCACATATTAATCAAGTTTAGCTCAATCCTTGAATTAATATACCTTTGTGGATATGTTATATCAATGTAATTAAAATAAAACTTTAGATGAAAGGCAATAGTACTTAATTATGGCATTTGAAACTATATGAAAAATAATATTTCAAGAACCACTTTACAATTACCTTTGAATCAAGGATGCCTTCAAGTCTAGAAATTTGGTCCTCACAATTTACATCTTGAGAAATACCTACAAAATAAATTATAAACATTATAACATAATATTACAATAGGAATCATGTTCCAAACTATGATAACCTAGATGGATTTGATAGAATAATAACCTACAGTTCTAGGATTTAAGCTGAAATTGTAACTGATCAACTCAAGTGACTTACATCAAGAAAACTATAGTAAATAGGAGATGAATTGAAATAAAATAATGTCAAATGAAACATTCCAACTCAGTAAGCAAGCTTCTTTTTTTAACTCAATTTCATAGATCAATTTTGTAATCATAAAATCTCATTAGATACAAATTTTATAATCATGTACACAAGGAAAGGAAGAAATCTAATGAAGTTTAAGACTTCAAACAAATTAACAAGGTGAAAGGCCTATCAAATGAGTAAATATCATCAATAATGGATTTAAGTTATTGGATCTACTTTAACTTTGATAAGATTTGAATCTATGATGAAACACAAGGAAACTATCAACAAAGTGAACAAAATCATTGAAAGATGCAATGAAAACTATTATGGCCCCACCAAAGACCATGTATGACATACAACTAACTAATTACATGCATTATGAAACTTTGATAAAATTATAAGATTCAATTAGAATGGAGACTAGTTCATATGATATAGTTTACTTCATAAAAATAGAAAAAATATTGTGGTCCCCATTGAAACTTATGGTAATACACCATGTAGAATGTGTATCTAGTAATTGGAACTTTGATGAAGTTTTGTCTTCAATAAAAATTTGAGGTAGTATGTCTGCAATAGTAAACATTATTGAGACAACAAAGAGGTGACTTTGATAAGATTGAATACTTCGATGAAGTATAATACAAAGATCATTGATAGGGATTGGCTTCATTGAAGAAGGTTATTTCAATAAAAATGTGTCTTAGATTAATGAAGGAAGAGCCCATGAATCCATGAATTTAGAGAACATATTCTAACGCCTTTGTCAAACAACCAAGGCTGAATTACTAGTTTGTTTGATAAGTTGAAGGTGGAAAATTGTAAAATATCTCAAACATACGCAATAAGTCCATGCAAACTGGAAAAATATCTATAGATTGACTCAAGGTGGGGTTATGGGGATATACAACTACTCTTCTCAATAGTGAGAAGATTGGTTACTAAGTATAACAACAATATATTCTTTGGGCAAGTGTTGATTGGTTTAGTTTGAGCTTCACTTGCTTTTGAGAATATTTTTATATTCTTTACTTAACAAGGTCAACCACATGAACGTGGAAGCTCGTTTGACCCCTACAACCCCCTATAATCACTTTAAATTTGCCATTAACATCTAATTAAATATTTCATTCATCCGTTTATAATATATAACATTGAATCATTATAATCACATAACAATATTCAATAACATGATATAAAATTCATTAATAAGCAACACTCGTCAATAATTCATCAACACATTCATTTAGACAATGTCTTGTATCATCAAACAACATTTATAAAAATCATTTCTTCTTTGGTTTTTAAAGGTAATAGGAACATCAAGACTATCTTGGTCATTCTCCTCCTATTATGGTTCTGATCTTATAATATGATGTTTTCTTATCTTTTTTTGAGTACGAGGCTAATGCACCAAAGGGGGGTGTGTAACAATAACAAATAAATGGGTTTAATTCAAAATATTTTTTATTAATATTGAGTATTTGATTTATCAAAAAAATAACTTAGACTTTTCTTTATTTGATAGTGCCATGTCATCTACAATCACATTTTGTTCAACCCCAAACTCAACATGCTCAATACTAACATCAAGCTCCACTCCATCACCATCATGTTTAGCATGGTCTAAAATATTTACAAAATGGTTACACTAGTTGCAATTTAATATGTTAAATTTTATTAATAATTACATAATTAATTTTCAAATAAAATGAATATATAGCTCCATCATTATAATGCACATCGGGGCCTTTGTTATGTGTAGGATATGTGCCAAGATTACAAGACTGCAGTGAAATGTCATGTGCATTGTTGTCATTGTTTGAAATTAACATCAAATAGATTATTTCTAAAGTATTTAATTTGAGTTATTATTCATTAGGTCTATTTACCTATGTGTGAATGCACCAAAATATTCTCATTGGCAACTGGAATCTATGCAATGGTAGGAAACCTCAGTTTTATAGCCTTGCTTGAAGCCTATTTTTTGACCTTTTTCTATGGGCTCTAGATTAAATTCAAAGCCCTAGATTTTTTACATAATATTTTCAATATTGAATTTTTTTTTTTTGTAATTTTATATAAAATAAATTGATACAAAATTTAATTTACAATGACTTACAAATCACACATGAAGTTTCATATATCCACTAGAGAAAAGATGGTGTTAGCCAACCTTTTCTTTTCTAGCACATGTAGCCTTGATGTGTCCTACAACCTATATATGTAAAGTTTGAAATATGTTAGATTATATAAATATAAAGATCAATAATTTGTGCATAATTACATTAATACTATTACACACCTATTTTTTCTAGATGTTGATTGATTATTTCTCAAGTATTTAATTTGAGTTATTATTCATTAGGCCTATTTACCTATGTGTGAACTGATGCACCAAAATATTCTCATTGGCCACTAAAATCTATGCGATGGTAGGAAACCTCAATTTTATAGCCTTGCTTGAAGCCAATTTGTTTGCCCTCTTCTATGGGCTCTAGATTAAATTCAAAGCCCTACATTTTTTACATAATATTGTCAATATTGAATGTATTTTGTTGTTGTAATTTTATATAAAATAAATTGATAGAAAATTTAATTTACAACTACTTACAAGTCATACATGAAGTTTCATATATCCACTAGAGCAAAGATGGTGTTAGCCAACTTTTTCTTTTCTAGAACATGTAGCCTTTGATGTGTCCTGCAACCTATATATGTAAAGTTTGAAATATGTTAGATTATATAAATATAAAGATCAATAATTTGTGCATAGTTACATTAATACTATTACATACCTATTTTTTCTAGATGGTGATTGAATTCCTTTACCTTCGAGTCTTTTCTCTTTTGCATCTTCAATGATTTCATTCCACTCCATCTCTGAAACTATAGGAGGATGCCCATAGTTTGGGTTGTCCTTTAGAGCCCTTATATATTGGTCCTTCATAGTATTTGGATGTTTGAAATTTTTTTGAAAACTTTTTATTTTTGTCAAAAATATTTTGACCAAAGAGATCCTCTAGAGATTTTATGAGCTGATCTTTTAATTTGGGAGCTTGGTCATTCCACCTTTTAACAAGAAAACAAAATTGTTAGATAAAAAAATAGCTCAAGCTACATACCTTGAATGTATTGAAATAAATGGATGAAAGGGAAAATATTCTACCAATTATATAAAGCTATATATGTACCTTTTACATAATGTGGGCCTGAATAGCTTCAATGTTATATCATAAAGACCTTCATTAAAAACATCTTTTCCTGCAAAAACATCATGGGATCATTAGTCCAAAATGAGTTATGAATAAGTAAACTACAATTACACTCTAAATAATAACAATTTTAAAGTACTTAGAAGCTTAGGGACTTTTAAGGGAATCATATCTTTCTCAGCCAATAACAATGATGCCTCCAATGATCTAGTACTAGTAACATTGTCTGATCTAGAAAATGATGTTAAATTATCACCAGTACTAGTCTCTGTTCTATCACAAGAAGGTTTATTTTTCATTGCATAAAAGTTAATCAATGACTATGATCAAATAAACCCAAGAAAGTACAAATCAAATTATATTTAACACATAAAAAAGTATAGCAAAACAAGGATTTACCAGCTCTAGTCAGAGTAGATGAAAATGTTTGCATGCTCCTTCTTGTCAATCCTATATTTAGAAATCTTGGAGTGGTGGTTGGCCTCATCGAAAGAGGCATATACACATCATCAAGGAACTTTAAAAAAATCATATATACAACATCTTGTCTTTTTAAAATATAGAGGCAAAAATAATACAAAATTAATATACTTCACCTTTATTATAAAACTCTCAAAATAATCATGAAGTAAATAATAGTACAATTTTTACTATTAATGGACTACAATAGAGAAGCATGGTATATGGTGATTTTAATGACATCCCTTATGATGGTTGAAAATGGAAATCACATATCTTAAGGAACTATGCTAGTACCCTCATCATGTCCAACAACTTGGTGAGGTCTCAAAAAATCCTCTAAGAAAAATTACATATTTTAGTACATGATCCATAAATTAGTATAAAACATAAACCTTTATCGAACTATTATAATAGCTAAAGATTCATCACTGCTTACTTCCAGACAATGTGCTTTCCATCACAATTCTATTCTCATCACCTATTTCTCCTCAATTGGACTTGGATCCATCACAAGTACAAGAATTTTCATATTGAGTTTTTTAGCCTCTTTCTATACATTCTTATAGGGTTAGTGGTATATGTGATGCCATCATTTTATAATAGTGTGGCTTCCATATCAGAAACCTATTGTTCTTGTGTAACTAGTGCCTTTCCATTTCCATAAGCATCAAATTGTGATAGAAACATTAGTAAAATAATCAAAATAAGTCCAAAATCCCATTGAAAATAATATAATAATATAACATTTTGTACAATTACAATTACACCAATTTTTACACAAAGGTTTACCTTTGTTGAAGAAGGGATGGGAGGAACATCCTCACTTCTGTCATTCATGGATCCATATTGTCCTGTGACAAAGAATAGATATAAAAAACATCAGTGTAATGAAAGTAATAGAGAACTTAGCAAATAGATTAACTTGAAAACAAAAATAATTCAATAAGGAAACAATACTAAAAATGGAAAACCTCTTGATAGTACCAAATTCACCAAAGCGTTGGAAAATCTTGGTTAATAAAAAAAGCAATCAATACCTATCATCGACAATCATAGTAGATAACAAGAAAGCTCAAAATAAAAACAAATACAGAGCCATAGAAATGCCCATAAACAAAGAAAATCATGTTAAAAAATAATTTTGACATCTTAGTAGAAAGGCATGAAGACTGCATCAAATACTTAGTGGTTGAATATAGGAAAAATGATTCAAGAATATCTAAAAAACCCATCTTCAAGCCAAACAAGTAGATTAATCAAAGGAAAGAAATATATGAAGAGGAGGGATGGAGATAGGTTCAACCCTAGAAGCAGAAAACCTCAATGCAAAATTTTTGAAAAAGGATCAAAGAGGAAAACAAAAACCTAGATAAAAACAAGGATGAAAAATAGAGAAAGCATACCATCTTCTTCAGAAAAACTAGGTATGCAAAGAGATACAAATGTCGAAGGAAAAATTGGGAAGGATAGCCCTTGAAAACCTAACCCTAAATCAACCTAATCCCCAAATTTGTCACAAAACCTCTTTCATTTCTGAAGCCAATAGTGTTCCATTAAGTCTCAAACCTAAAATTAGTACCCAACATTAATAGATCTCAGGAAGGAGAAAATATCAAAACCATTTCACCCTAGATTCTAATTCTTGGAATTTCAGTATTGCAAAATAGTCAATTGGTAGTAAGAAAACCATGAATAAAAAACAAGAATGAATAACACGATAATCTTAAGTGATAAAAATATGGAAGAAAAATAGTTTGAATGTGAAAGAAGTGGACTATATGCTATTTGGATAGGCCCGCAGATAGAAAGTTCAAAAATGATGAAATGACTCAAATCAATGGACATGATCAGGTAAGTATATCCTCCCTTTTAGATTCTTTAATTTATATAAATTGCAAAGATGTAAAATTTAGAATAGATTTTCTTAAAAGAGAATTAAAAATTATAAATGGTTATAGTTTAAACTTTGTAAAATAGAAGCCAAATTTTAATGATATAGAAATTAAAAATCTCAATATACCTAAGTGGGTAGAATTAAAAAATGTTCTAGTAGAATTTTGTGACATAGATATATTCATTAAGATTGGAGAAAAGTTAGGAGGAATAAAGGGATTTGAGCCACATCATTCAAAAATAACCAATGTGAAATTACTGGTTAACCTCAAACCAAATAGCAATGAATAGGATCAGATCAAAATAATAACAAACCGTTCAATTTATACAATCAAATACATGGTCTATACTAGGAAAATTAGAGATGTTAATCATCTAAAAAAAGGAATAAGAAAACCATCAAGCAACAAATATTTTGAGGAAGTAAGGAAAGAAGATCATCTAAAGACTCACACAACAGAAGAGTTAAACACATAAGAGAAATTGAGGAAACAAGAAAAAAAGAAAGAAAGAGCATAGAATAAAATACATAGCATAATTATTACAAAGAAAAAAGAGATTGAAGAAGGGGAGATTATAGAGCGTGGAATCATACAGAGTGTTCTTAAAAGTATAGAAAAGAAATAAAAAACAATAGAGGAAGAGGATGCCAACCAAGCTACTCGAAGAAGATACAAGGAAGGAATCCAACTACTAAATGTACTAGGAACAAAAGTTGAAAACCTAAGAGAAGAACCTAGGCATTCAGAGTTAGATTTAATGGTACTAGAGGAGAACATCAAAGAAATTAAAAAACTCAATGAAGATCTTGTTGGAAATAATCAAGACTAACAAGGTTACAGAGAGGGGAGGGGTGAATCAGTAACTCTAAAACTTTAACTCTATTCTACATAATAATATTTTTACCATTCATCCATCTAAACTATTGTATGCATGAAAAGATACATATCTCTAACACATGAACACACTGATTTGGTGACCCAGAAACCTTCCAATTAGAAAGTAAAACTGGGGTGGGGATGATACCCACAAAACTTCAATACTGCAGTATAAAGTTGGCCGGTTAAGGCTTACAATGATCACTTTTGATGATCTGCCCTGTTAAGAGAAAATAGGATTGCTAGATCCATGTTGTTAAAGAATTTACAAACATACAATGACATATGCACACTGTTAGGAGATTTATAAAAGACTGTTAAGTCTACCTAGTTAAAAGATTTAGAAAACTAATTCACCTGTTAGGATGAAGCAGTGAATCTGATTGCAACTGATTGCTGATAAGATCATTGTGCTCTGATCACTTGGTGCGACAAATATATCTTTTCTGCATCAATGTTGACCTTGCTGTATTCCTCTATTCTGCTAGTAATTCGCTTTCCTTCTTCTCAAAATATTGCAACACACCACAACCAACGATGATTATATTTAGCATCTCATTGTTTCAAATGATATATACCATTCCAATATTTACACTGGCAAGGTCGGCCAAAACACAAGTGAACAAACATTACTGAGTCGGCCAGGTGGTAGAAAACTTGGGTTTCACAAATTGACTCGGTAACCATCTGATACTCGGCATCCACTTCAATACTCTGCATCGTCATGCACTCGGTAAGAGTAGAGGCATGGTCCATACTAATCATTCTGAGTAGCTCGGAACTCGGTAACCATTGGTGACTCAGTGAATGTTGTGTCACTCGGTAGAAATTGAATCCATTGATAACCTTCTTTACTTGGTAAATACTGATTCCCTTGTTTACTCGGTAAACATTGATTCCTTCATTTACCTTGTTTACTCGGTAAACACTGACTCCTTCATTTACCTTGTTTTACTCGGTAAACATTGATTCCTTAATTTACATTGTTTACTCAGTAAACACTAATTCCTTCATTTACCTTGTTTACTCGGTAAACACTGATTCCTTCATTTACCTTGTTTACTCGGTAAACACTAATTTCTTCATTTACCTTGTTTACTTGGTTAACACTGAGATCTTTGATGACTCGGTGAGCACTGTCTGCTTGGTAAACACTGCGAAGCTCGGTAATCACTAACTGCTTGGAGAACACTGTTCTACACAGTAATCTACTATCAACTTGGTAAATACTGCTGAACTTCCCATATGCTTGATTTCCAAAGGAATGCTCGGTATCAACTGTAGATTAGGTGAGTAGCTCGGTAAACATTCACAATCAAATAAGTGTTGTGACTGATGACAAATATATCATAATTCCAACAGATCTAACTCTAAAAATTAATGATGTCATAGATCAAATAGAAATTATACAGACATTAGAAGACACTAAAAAAGATATAACTCCTAAAAAGAGAGAGGACTAAGGGAATAGGTGCACATAGAATAAAGAAAAGGATATCCAGCAGAATGAACAAGATCAAACTTAGAGAGAACAATTTGATAGTGAAGAAGATTAGGAAAAAGAAAAAAATCATAGAATAGGGGAAGCAAAAAATTCTTGGCTATTTAAGACACCTAAAAATGCAAACAGAAGTAGGTTAGTACAACCCAAAGAAAAAACAACAATGGAAGAACTCATAGAAGTAACTAGTGAAACAAATGGTGAATGGAATAATACTATTCCTCTAGCAACTTCAAGCCAATGGTGTAATATCACAATCAGAAAAAGAGCCAAAAAATGAAGCTATAAATTTTGAGAAACCTCAGAGAATGGAGTAGATCCATTCAAAACACAAAAAACACAATTCATAAAATGAAGAAACAATAGAAAAAAAAGTAAAATTTTGGAGTACAGAGGACTACATGGTAGTCACAGAGAACCTAGAACAAAGTAATGATCAGAATATAGATAAAGAGAATGAGACAAACTTAAGGCAGAAATGGGAAGAATATGACATAATAATAGATTCAAAACAAAAAATTATAGAGGAATTAGATGATGAGGAAAACAACCAAAATAAAGAACAAAGGATACAAAACAAAGGGCAGCTAACTTTAGCAAAATAGATAATAAAAGAGATGGAAAGAGAAAAGGAAGAGGAGGAAGAAGGAAGACAAACAAAAAGTATTAGTAATGCATAGGAAAATCTAGAATATTTAGGCATATCCATCAACCAAGAAGGTATTAAAACTCCTAAATGTGGTAAGAAAAAGATGAAGAGAGGAAGGAAATCCCTAAAAGAACTGAGAGAAGTAGATGGTCAGGCAAAAGAACAATATAAGATTAGTCAGATTCTTAAACCAAGGAAGGGGAAGAGCCTTCCCAGGATAGTATGAGAATAACAACTTGGAATTTTGGGGGTCTCAATGCTCCTAGAAAAAAATGATTGATAAAAAGAAACTTAACACAATTTGAATCAAAAATTATATTAATATAAGAAACTAAACTAAATAAAGAAGAAGGTATAAAAGTAGGTAAGAAAATAGGTAGTTGGAACATAATCTTACAAGAATCAAGAGGAGCATCAGGAGGATTGGGAATAATTTGGAATCCAAGAAAGATTTTATTTAGAGTTAATGAAATCTAATTAAAACTAGATGAGCTATAAAGTTAAGAGCGTCAAAAATGATCTACAAAATAATACTAATAAATATAATTGGCCCAACTCAAAGTGCAGATAAAAAAACATTTATGGGAAGAAGTTAGCCTATTTATGAGAGACCATAATAATGAAAATATATTAATATGGAGAGATTTTAATGTATACCTTGCAAGCCTCTAAAGATTTCAAAAATTGGATAGAAATGAAGAAATTATTAGATATCCCCTCTAATAATGGAACATACACTTGGAACAATAGAAGGGAAAACTTCACTTATATAGCAGAAAAAATGGATAGATTCTTCCTTAAACTCCATCAAGAAACATAGATAGTGATTTAGTATCAACCATTTTGCCTATAGCAGGATCAAACCATTACCCTGTAAAAATTGACTTATCTAAACCTAATAAACCTCATAGAACTCACTTTAAGTGTGAGAAAATGTGGTTCCTTGATGAAAACTTTATGGATTACATCAAAGTATGGTGGAAGCTAGGTAAAATTTAAAGGATCTAAAATGTTCAGTTTTGTGGAAAAAATGAAAATGTTAAAAGAGAATATTCTTAAATGAAATAAAAATTATTTTAACAATATCTTTAAAGAAAAATTATACAACAAAGAAAATCTAAAAAGTCTTAATGGAAAATTTAAAAAAAGGGGAATGGATAATGAAAAATAAATAAAGTGTCATGCCCAAAATAATGGGGCAAACACAAATTTTTTTTTAAAGAAGTTAATTAATCCACTAAGTTGATATACATTTGACTACAACTTACATGACACAATAGGTTTTGATATGAATCTATATATTTGTTTCACAAGTTAAACTATAGGTATGTTGGAAGGTAGATAAAGGTTTCCCTAACAATACCTTAACACTTCATTTCAGTTTATAACCAATGTAAAGGATTAAATCATTAAATTTAAACATTCATTATTTAATCAATTTTGACATTTGTTTGTATTACGTTAGACCCTAATATAACATCCCCACTAACTATCTTTACTATAAAAGTTCTAAGCATTAATACTTTTAAATCATATACTAATTAAACATGCTAACTCATCTTTTAAAATCAATCTTATATTTCACTATATTAATATTAATTAATTTAATGTTATCAATTGCATTCTAAACATTACTAATATTAATTCAATCTTACATGATAAAAATAATATATATTTTAATTAAATTAAATTAATCTAAAACAATATTAATTTTATTTACCTTTGAAATAATATTACACACGTTAATCAACAATATACTATATCTACTAACTAACTAACTACTAAAACATAAATTAAAACTAAAACTAATAACACTTAAATCTACAATCTTAATCTAAAGCAAGCACATCTAAACATATAATTTAAATAAATAAATAAAAATAACATTACATTAAACTAAGACATTACGAATTTTCAAATAACCAAAATTACTTATTAACACTAACAAATAACTAACTAAAATTAATACCTAACACAACTAACTTAACATCTAACACAACTAACTTAACATCTAACATAACTAACTTAACATCTACCATATCCTAACTTTTAACTTTAAAGAAAATTACTAACCTAACCATTAACTTTTTCGATCACTTTCTTTCTAACATACTAATCCTAACACATAACTATCTCTAACACTAACTCTACCCATTATTAACAACTAACCCCATACTAAACCCCAACCTTTAACTACCCCTAACCTTACCCATCTACCCCACACCACTTGGCCACTTGCCAAGACCCCCAGTCATCGCTTATGGTGCCTCCCAAAGCTTGGAATGCTTTCCAGATCTACACACATTGCCCAAGTGGATCAGGAAGGTATGCATGGGAAGGGGAGGTGCAAGTTCGACCAATACTAAACAAGGTTCTCCTCCAATCACATTAAAGTGGGAAACTTCTATGTCAAATTCCTTAAAGATGCTTCTGACTAACACCAAATCTCATCCTTTTTCACGTGGAGGTAATGTGCACATTTTTGGGGAGAGGGGAAAGTGGGATGATGTCATCACCCATGTGGAGGAGAATTTAAAGGAGTTACGTAGTAACATTTTTTTGGTGAAGATAGGATAAGGCAAGACTAATAGTTTTAGATTATTTATTTATTTTTAATTCATTTTTAAATTAAAGGGTATCCAAGATATTAAATGGGATCCAAAGGAAATATTCTCTATCCAAAGTAGAATTTACAATTTTCTCATACAAAAGGTAGAGAGCAATTTTTCTCTAAGAGAGATTTTTCTTAAGTCTCTCTTGTTTTTCTAATTGTTAGATTTTCAAATTTATTTAGTTTAGATGGAAAGGGGATACCTTTTTTTTTCCTAAGTTGAATTATAGCATAGTCCTGATGTAATATTTAAGAATTCAAAAATAATTATTTTTCTTTCCAACAATTATGAAAATACAATATGAAACACCATTCATATAATCAAATTTTCTTAACACAGTTCAGAATTAAATTGCATAACTTAACTAACTTCATCATATTTAATTACCAATAATCATATGAATACAAATTTGAATCATAAGAAATAACATATGAAAGGAAAAAATTCATTTTTAAAATATATGTGGGCTAGTCACTCACTCATTTTATTCAATCACCTGATTCAAGGACTCCCTCAGGAAAGAACTAGGGAAGAAAACCCAAGATCATAATTATTTTAGAAATAAGACTAACAATAACTTTGTACAATAGGAACATTATCTCAAGGAGAACTCTCCCATACATTTTAATTGAAACAACAACTCCGAATTCATGATTAGCTCCATATCAAGGTAGCCACTATGAAATCTACATATTACATCAAGGTAACCATGGAGAAACCAAAACTGACCAAGAGACAAACAAATTTAAGACAAGGACACATGCAACCGAATACTTCCATCCTAGGCTTGCATAATAGGTTCATTATCAAACCAGACTAAGGAGAAGGTGGATTTTTCTAGGGTAGGATAAGTCGATCACAACACCATAATAAATGCCCCTTCCAAGGCTATAATCACAAGAACATTCATTCTTTCACCTCTTAATTTACAAAACACAAACATGGTTTGTACTAGTAGGGGCCCATATCACCCTACTATCTCCCTCTCCTTGTCATGAGGAGAGACTCTATATTGCCCGAAGTCCAACTGAAGCCCTCCTCCTGTACATGGTCACTTTTTCCCTATCTGAGGGTGAGTAATGCCAACACAACCCTTATGGTTTTTTCTCATAAATCAAAATGTAAAATATGAAAAGAAAACCATTAAGAAACCCATAACAATCCCATCCCTTATAGATTTTATCATACATACAAATACACACACATGTAGAAAGCCTACTTAAGCAATGAAAATATAGAATTAAGACATGAACTTGAAGGATTCCTACATTCACAAATGGTTATGGCAAACTAAAATTTGAGAATAGCTATCCTTCTTCCTCCTTCAATCTTGACTTTACTCTCTAAATGTAGAGATTGGGTGAACACTCTTCAACCCATAAATTTGCAACTAAATAGGCTCCTATCTCAACCGCCCAAAAATTGCAATAACTCTAGACTTGACTAAGGCTTCTAGAGAATTCTAACTTATTCCTATCATTAAGGCAAACTTTATGGTGGAGTATAAACTTATCAAACTCATGGTGAATTTCCAATTTTTGTACTAAAGTAAAAATGGGATATCTGGGTGGTCACAAAAGTCAACAAAAAGGTCTAGAGAGGTGGAAAATGCTCCCAACCCATACACACACCCCTAGGAACTTGGTTTTCATAATTTTTGGCCTCTAGGACTATTTAAGGACCTATTAATTTGCTTAAAATATTTTGGACTTTCTAAAAACTCTAAGAATGCAAATCTTACCACTAAACCTTAATTAGGGTAATTAATCTCGATTACCAACTAGTTAGTATTAGGTTACTAACCTAGTCCATCTTAGATTATTAGGTTACTCGGCTAACCCTAATTATCATGCTGATATACATATATAGATTATGTGTCAAGTGACACTATAAAATCACTATTACAAAACATTAAATACTTTATGATTACAAAATGATACACACATTCAATTTATGATATAAATAAAATATGAAACAATGGGGTTTACATTTTTCATTAGACTCAACCCTAGTTTTCACAAACTATACATAGGGTCAAGTTTGATTCTCTATTAGATTTCCTAGCTAATAATCCTACACACTAAATTCACAAATCAGTATTTAGAAAAAAATCACATGCATATATTTAAAACTCATATTGATAATCACATAAATAAAAACATCAATCTTTAATATAAATAACTATTTATCTAATTTCTACTCATTTATTTAACTATTAAAAATTTCATAATCAAGGTATTAATCATATTCCTAATTTTGCATTCATTTACTGTACTACATCTTCAATGTGCATGCTCATAAAACATTTTAACAAATAATTAAGCATTTCAAAGTAAAAAAATATCACACAACATAAAATAACATAATAATGTCTGGCCTATCCGACAATGTCTCAACATATTGAGTCATAATGTATCAAAATAACAATGTATCAGTTGTACTATGATAGGTTGGGGTGAGGTCTCACATAAAGGAAAAAGAGATGCTAGCAGAACAAGAGGAGATATTAGCAAAAGAAGAAATATACTAGAGACAAAAATCAAGAGAAACCTAGTTAATAAAAGGGAACCACAATACAAAATTCTTTCATAATAGCACTAAAATTAATAGATCTGGAAATAAGTTCATAAAAGTCAAAGACCCAACAGGGAGAGGTCAAAAATCCTATAGAGATAGCAAAAATATTTATAGATTATTTAAAAAAAAAATTGAATAATAATGGAAGCTTGAATTTCGAACTAAACAAATTAAAATACTAGAATTAATTCCAAAAATAGTAACTTTAGAAGACAACAAGTGGTTGAACAAATCCATAACCCTAGAAGAAGTTAAATCAACCTTGTTTAGCATAAAGCTAGACAAATCCCCATAGCCAGATGGATTTCAAGCTTTCTATTATAAAAAATGTTGGGATATTATCGGGATAGTTTTATGGGGTGCTATGGAAGCATCTAGGAATGGGGGACCTTTATTATTAGAGATCAATCACACTTTCTTAACTCTCATACCAAAAAAATATGAATCTGAATATCCAAGGAACTTTAGACCTATAACCCTATATAGTAGCATTTAAAATTTTTAATTGAAAACTTTATTTAGATGGCTTTAATTGATTCTTCCTAAAATCATCTTAGAAGAAAAAATAGGATTTTTCCCAGGTAGGTCCATTCTAGATGGTATAATAATTATACAAGAAACAATGCATTCAATAAACAAAAACAAAGAGGCGAGTATGTTTATGAAGTTGGATATACAAAAAGCATATGACATCCATGGTGGACTGGAGATTCCTATGCAAAACACTGGAAGCCTTTGTTTTCTCCTACCAATAGATTAACTTCATTTTCAAATGTATATCTATACCTAAAATTTCACTCCTAATTAAGGGGATCCTTAAAGGGTTCTTCAATATATCAAGAGGAATAAGGCAAGGAGACCCACTATCACCTTTTTCTAGTTTATAATCATGGTAGAAGCCTTTGGAAGGTACATCAAAAAAGTGCAAACATAAGGCAATATTAAAGGAATTACAGTGCTAGATAATGTCCCAAACATCACCCATCAACATTTCGCAAATGACACAATCCTGCTTGGTGAAAGAAAATTAGAGGAATCACAAAAATTCAAAAAGATTATCCAATTATACATGGAAGTATCAGGACAAAAAGCAAATGTGGAAGAATAAAAATTCTTCTTTCTTATCACTAAACCTGAAGTCAAAAATCAGATTTGTAACATCATGGGTTATAAGAAGGGAACATTCCCATGTAAATACCTAGGCATAGAACTTGAAAAAGCTTCAAGTAGTAATAAAGGCTGGAATAATATCTTAGATAGAATAGATAAGAAAATAGGAAGTTGGAAAGGAAAATAGTTAACAAAACCAGGAAAAGTAACAAAGATTAAATTCATCCTTTCTACTCTTCCAACTTATCAACTATTGTGTCTTCCACTAAATAAAAACACAAACAAAAAAATAGAAGCAAAGTTGAGAAACTTCTTCTAGAATGAAATGGAGAAACATTAGAAAATGGCACTAGTAAAATGGGACAATATAAGAAAACCCAAGGAAGTAGGGGGTTTAGGGATCAAAAATATGAACTGGCAAAATGAAGCCTTAGGAGCTAAATTGGTGTGGAAACTTTATAATGAGAAGGAAAAAAAATGGTCTAAGATTTTGTATAACAAATAATTAAATGCATCTGATCCTACTTCCTTATTTAGGATGCAAAATTTACCCAAAGGATATGTAAGTTGGAATTTCATAGTCAATTATAGAGAACTAATTAGGAAATATATAACTTGGGACACAAGAAGATGAGAAGAAGCCCTTTTTTGGGAGGACTCATGGGATGGTCACCCTCCCCTTAATAGCCTAGGCATCCTAGAGAATGTTAAAAGCACATTAGTAATTTTATGGGGGTAAGCAATTGTTAGAGAAAAATGGTAGAGAAACATGGAAATGGAAGACTCTGGAAAATATTGAATTGGACTCGAGAGAAAATGAGGCTTTTGAAAGGATTATCAGAGAAATGAAAGTAAATCAAATGGAAAGAGTAGATAAGTTCATATGGGGAACTTCCAAAGATGGAAAATACTATTTGAAAAAATGTTACAATCTCATCATTTAGTCACAAAGATGAGAAGAGGTAGAAAAGCCTCTGAAGCTTTGTTGGGACTCTACCTGCCTCCCAAAAGAAGGAATCTTTCTTTTAGTTGTTCCTCCAAAATAGGATTTTGATAGCAAGCAGACCCAGTAAATAGGTTTGGGGGCCCTCAAGATGTGTTTTATGTAAGAAAGAGAGTGAATCTAAAGATCACCTATCATTTCAATGTAGTTTTTCTCAAGATTGTTGAGAATGATTAAGACAAAAACTAGCTTGGGTTGTGTACCATTCCCTAACAATCTAGAAAGAAATTTGAAAGGTTGTCCTATTGAAAAGTTTCATAATGTCTACAAAAAAATTTGGAATATAAGCCCTTATATCCTAATGTGGGAAATCTAGAAAGAAAGAAACAAAATAATATTTTGTGAAAAGAAATTTACAAGCTCCTTGCTGAAGAATAAGATAGAAGCATGCATAGTAGAAGTAATGAATTCTCACCTAAAGAAAACTATTATAGAAGAAGGAACATTTATAGAGTGGGATGGTGTGATGAAATTAAATTGGAACAAATTGATTAACCCTGCTTTAATTTACAAAAAAAAGAGTCAAGAGGCTAGGGACAATTGCATATGGGAATCTCCCCCCTTGGTTGGACTAAACTAAACTTTGATGGAGCCTCTAGAGGCAAACCAAGTGTATCAAGAATAGGATGTATAATAAATTAGGATTTGAGAAAATTGATTATCAAAAGAGCCAAACATATGGGAAATATGACGTATAATTTAGCTAAATTGGAAGCCCTCCAAGAAGGACTCAAATTATGTAACAATTTAGGGATTAAAAGACTAATAATTGAAGGGGATTCTTAGATTATTCTTAATGCTTTGAGGAAAAGGAGTACCCCAAATTAGGTATTAAACTCAAAATTAGAAGAAGTATTAAAGTATTTTGATCTCTTTGAGTAGACTAAAATTCAACACATTTTGAGAGAAGGAAACCAAAATGTTGATTACTTAGCAAATAGAGAGGCAGATGGAGAAGAAATATTATTAGTTATTCAAGAAATTTTAAACCATTATTAAACACTATGATAAATATAAAATCCTTATAAGAAATAACAAAATAAAGTTAACTTTTAGGGAATAACAAATAATGATGGAAATATTAATCATCAACCATCATAAGTTTATTAGGCTTCTAAAGCCTTTGGTACTCTTTCCATCTATAAAAGGAGCAACTCTGTCCTATAGCAGCATATGACATCCATCTATCAAATTTGGTGTAGGGTTTATAGTATGGAAACAACTGTGGTCAATTTCCATGAATTAGAACCTAGGATGATGGCTTTTAGGGTAATGTTAAGCTTGCAAGGTGGAATAGAATTTTGAATCCTATGGATGATCTTTCAAGGGTAGTGATCAATAGGGTTTTAAGAGAGCAGATCTTCAATTATAACTATTCTTGGAGGATGAACAACTCTATAATGGGTCCTTCATAGCCTAACTAGTTAGGGCTAACATAGAGCATTGTCTAATTATTAATTTGTGTTGGGATATCTTCAATTTAATTTGGTTAGAAGGACTGGAACATGCAGTTAAGAGTATTGTGAATTAGAAGATTCCTCTCCTAGAGGTATATATGAACCACCCACTTGGTAGCCTAGGTCAAGCTAAGATATTTAGGCACTCTAACAATTAGGGACACTATCAAATTTTTCCGTGCCTGGCAAAAAATGGAGGCAAATATCTCTTTTCTCTTGCATTGGAGAGGAATGGTGGTTGAGCCAAATATGGAATGGCTCCAGAGATATCTGAAAATAAATATTGCATATGTAGAGCTTAAGGGTGATTGGGAAAGCTTGGAGAATTTGGAAATCATTCTATCCAATCTACACAAATCAAGAAAAGAATAGATAGCTTTTATCTTTCCTCTAGGATGCCTAGTGACAAACCACAATGAAGTTGCAAAGATCATCATGGTTTGCATTAAGAAGGATGATGTATAGATGGCTAGTCTTTTTGAGCTTACTAGTTTGGTTCATGTGTGCAAGGTTTTGAATTTAGGGCTTTTTTTATAATGCTACATTAGTATGAGTAAGACCTTTTTGTTTGTTTCCCCTGTAAGCATATGGTATTTAAAGATGTATATAGGGTTCTATTAGGTTTTCCCCTTAATCTTTTAGTTTGCTAGATAGATACAATTGTGTCTTGCTTCTTCTATGAAGAAATATATAAGTTTATATAAATACAAAATATTTTCACTATTCTACTCTTTATGTGTGAAAAATTACCCTCAAATCTATTTTAGCATTTTTGTTTTCACTACTGAAGGATCTTTGTAGTATATTTTTGACAAATTTAAAAGTTTCTATGTTGACAACATACTAAGATAGGGAAGGGCCAGAAAGCATTATAAAATATGAAACTCAAATAGGTACAATTGTGGAAACATAATTCAATATCATTACTAAGGATATTACTTATCAATTAGAATCAATCACAAACTAACATTAACAAGGCTACAAACATTTGGATCATCATTTCTTTAACCTAGATCATTAAAAGATTGAAAGAGGACTTTAAAAATAAATTCTTAGAATATAGGGCGCAAATTTTGGCATTAAGTATAAAAATTAACTAGTTAAATTGACTAAACAACAAAGAGAATGAACAAATTAAGTTAGGAATTAGACTATTAGGATTCTTTGTCAAAAATTGACAATGTAAATGAGTGTCATCATCTAGTAAACTTAGGCTACTAGATAGGACAGTAATCCCCCATAATGTTAGCCCTTTTAGAAAATTAAGATAGAATAACCTCAAACACATTCTAATCATGTTTCATGAAAAAATAAAGGAATATGGTTAAGTATCATTGTAAAGAAGAAGTTTAATTATTTGATCATTTTCTAATTATTTGATTACCTTGCATTCCATGGGGAGATTGCAAGATTAAAAATATGATACAATTAGACTTTAATTTTTAGCCTTTTATCATTAACCTAATAAGGGCAACACTAAATGATGCAAGAGCATCTAGGGTTTCCTTGCAATCCTACACTTTTTTTCTTTCTACCTATTGATGTCGAGTTCTTGTTGGTTCCAAGTGATCTTTTGGATGCTGAGTTCCTATTGGTGCCGAGCGATCCTTTGGGTGCCAAGTTCCTGTTGGTGCCGAGTGATCTTTTGGATGTCAAGTTCTTATTGGTGCCAAGTGATCCTTTGGGTGTCGAGTTCCTATTGGTGCCAAGTGATCCTTTGGGTGTTGAGTGATCCTTTGAATGTTGAGCTTGTGTGGATGTCAAGTGCCTGTTTTTGCAAATTCTTCATTCGTCGAGTCATCTATGTCTAGTTCTAGTTTGGGCCAACTCTACTTGCATTTAATTTCTATTAGGAAGTTATATTTGTAAAAAGTTTACTTGTGGCCTTTCTTTGTTCTAGAATCTTCTATAAGCCATTTAGGTAATTATATATATAAATTTTTAAGGCTTAGTTGTTAGGTAATTTTGGGGAAGAGGAATTCTAGAGAGCAAAATTGAAAGTGTGAATTGGTAGTTGGAAGATTGTAGTCACTAGGTTGAAAGGTCATGCATCACTATGGTGGGAACATTTGCAAACTGATAGACAAAGTAGAGGAAAGGAGAAGATAAAAAATTTGCCAAAGGTGGTGAACAAGGTCAAGAACAAATTCCTTCCTACTGATTACCAAGTTAGCTTGTTGAGAAAGATGCAAAATTTGAAACAAAAGGACATGACTATGAAAGAATATACCGAGGAATTCTATAGATTGGACATCAGATCTGGACATGTGGATGATGATGTTGAGAAAATTGCAAGGTACATTAATGGATTGAGACCTAGAATATAAGGTGAAATAAGTTTTGTGAAGTTGGAAATTGTAGAAGATGCATATCAATATGCCTTGAAAGTCAAGGAGACCTTGACAAAGAAGCATCAACAAAGACAAAGAGGTAGAGGTGGTAGATTCCAGAGAGGCAGAGGTAGATCTTATGGTGAAAGTGGCAGATATGAAAATTTTGTTCAAGATAAAGGCAAATCTGAATGAAAGAATGATGACAAAGGCAAGACTGAATGAAAAAATGGTAATTCTTACTGAGGAGGTATTAATTCTTACCGAGGAAGAGGTCATTCTTATTCTAGAGGTGGATTTCATGGTAATTGTTTCAGATGTGGTAAAGAGGGACATAGATCTTTTGAATGTAGATCCTCTAAAAGTGGGGAAGGTAAAAAAATAGTTGTGATTCAAGGAGATGATGAGGGTTTGCCAAGTGGACCTAAGGTTGGAGAAAATTTGATGGTGAGAAGAATCTTATGTAATAAGGGAAGTGATGAGGAACTTGTTTTTAAGAGAGTCTTTTCAAGACAAGATGTGAGATGGTTGGAAAATGCTACAAAGTGATCATTGATAGTGGAAGTTCTACAAATCTAACATCAAAAGAGCTAGTTACGAAGTTGCAGTTTCAGAGGCTAAAACATCCCAAACCTTATCATGTTTCATGGATCAAAGATGAGCATAAAATATTGGTAAGTCAACAATGCCTTGTGAAGTTCAAAATTGGACATTACTTTGATGAAGTTTGGTGCGATATTATGCCAATGGATTGTAGTCATATTTTGTTGGGTAGACCTTGGAAATATGATAGATATGATGTACATGATGGAAGATTGAATCAATATATTTGGGTGAATGGGAAGAAGCAAATATTGTTTCCTTTGATTGAAAGTCCAGATGAGGTCAGTTTTACTGCAATAAAAGTTTGTATGGTTAATGGAAAGCAATTTAAAAAGGAAGTAAAGAAGAATAAAGTTTATTTTGCTATAGTTCCTAGAGGACCAAGTGTTGGTAGTAATTACCAAGTAGTAGAAGCTAGTAATGACCGAGTGACAATAGATAGTGATAGTTGAGTACTAGTAAAAATTACAGAATTGCTGAATGAGTATAAAGACATTATTGTTGATGATATTCCTCATGGTTTACCTTTAGTAAGAAGTATAAGTCATTGTATGGATTTGATTCCTAGAGTTATTTTTCTAAACAAAGCACCATATAGATTGACACCTAAAAATAATGGAGAATAGAGAATGTGTACTAAATCTAGAGCTATCAACAAGATCATAGTGAAATATAGGTTTCCTATTCGAGGATGGATGATATAATGGATTGTTTGAGTGGAACAAAGTATTTTACCAAGATTGGTTTGAAGAGTGGCTATCATCATATTAGAACTGG
This sequence comes from Cupressus sempervirens, assembly GCA_028749045.1. NCBI lineage: Eukaryota > Viridiplantae > Streptophyta > Pinopsida > Cupressales > Cupressaceae > Cupressus > Cupressus sempervirens. Next base: position 585,010,013 of record CM053789.1, read on the forward strand.
AGAAGGTGATGAATGGAAGACTACTTTCAAGACAAAAGATGATTTGTATGAATGGTTGGTTATGCCTTTTGGTTTGACTAATCCTCCTAGTAATTTCATGAGGTTGATGAATGAAGTTCTAAAAAGATTTTTGGATAAGTTTGTGATTGTTTATTTTGATGATATTTTGATATTCAACAAGACTAAAGAAGAACATCTTTAGCATATTAGACAAATATTGTAGAGGTTGAAAGAGAAAAAGTTGTTGATTAATCTAAAAAAGTGTTCTTTTATGAAAGAGGAATTGTGTATTTAGGATTTGTGATTTCAACTGATGGTTTGAAGATTGATCCTAAGAAGGTTAAAGCAATTTTGAAATGGCCTACACCTAAGAATGAGGGTGAGATAAGATCATTTCATGGTTTTACTAGTTTTTACAAAAAGTCTATAAAGAATTTCAGTTATGTTTGTAATGCTATGGCTCAGAAAATGAGGGGAGATAAAAATGACTTCAAGTGGACACATGGAACTGATAAGAGTTTTGAGATTTTGAAACAAAAGGTTGCTGAATTACCTGTATTGGCTTTACCTAATTTCAACAAAGTATTTCAAGTTGAATGTAATGCAAGTGGTAATCCAATAGGAGCTATATTAAGTCAAGAAGGTAAGCTTGTTGCTTTTTTCAGTAAAAATTTGAATAATGCTAAAAAAAAATATTCTATGTATGATCAAGAATTTTATGCTATTGTCCAAGCATTGAGGAAGTGGAGACATTATTTGATTGCTAAAGAGTTTGTACTATATACTAATCATAAAGCTTTACAATACTTGAAAAGTCAACATAAATTGAATCAAAGACATATGAAGTGGGTTGAGTACTTGTAGAGTTTTACATTTGTGATCAAGCATAAGGGTGGAGTTACTAATAGAGTTGCTGATGTATTGAGTAGAAGATGTTCTTTTTTGACTAAAATGAAGGTTGAGGTTCTTGGTTTTGATGAAATGAAAGAGTTGTATGATATTGATCTTAATTTTTATGAGGCATGGAAAGAGTGTAGCACCAAATCTGACAAATCACATAAGTAAGTATGATGAGTATTTCATTCAAGAAGGTATGTTATTTAAAAGTATTTAGTTGCATATTCTTAGAACTTCCATGAGGTTAAATTTGATTAAGAAAAAGCATAGTGGTGGATTAGTTGGACATTTTTGAAATTGATAAAACATTGAGTTTGCTAAAAAAGAAGCATTATTGGCCACAAATGTATAAGGATGTTTCAAAATTTGTAAATTATTGTAAAGTTTGTCAAATTGCAAGAGGGGTGAGTCAAAATACTAGTTTGCATACACCTATTACTGTTCCTAAGAAACCATGGATAGACATTAGTATGGATTTTATTTTTAGATTGCCTAAGACAGTGAAGGGGTATGATTCTATATTTGTTGTAGTGGATAGATTTTTTAAAATGGCTCATTTCATACCATGTAAGAAGACATCAAATGCTAAGCATGTTGTTGAACTTTTATTTAAAGAGATTGTGAGATTGCATTGATTACCAAGAAGCATTATTTCTGATAGAGATAGTAAGTTTGTTGATTATTTTTGAAAGACTTTGTAGAAAAAGATGGGTAATAAGCTAAAGTTTTATTCTACATTCCATCCACAGATAGATGGACAGATAGAGGTTGTGAATAGAAGCTTGGGTAATTTACTGAGATTTTTAGTTGGGAATAAGCAAAGTAATTGGAATGTAGTGTTAGCACAAGCTAAGTTTGCATATAACAATTTTGTGAATAGAAGTACAGGGAAAACACCTTTTGAGATTGTTACTAGAATGCATCTTAGAGTTATATCAATTTTGAGAGATGTTGTTGGTGAAGAAAAGAGAAGCGTTGTATGGGAAGAATTTGCTAATTTTATGGATTCTTTGCATAAGGAAGTGAAATTGAGGTTGGAACAAAATAATCAGAAGTATAAGGAGAATGTTGATAAATCTTGAAGACATTATATTTTTGAAGTTGGTGATGAGGTAATGGTTCATTTGAAGAAAGGAAGATTTTCTATTGGAACATACAGTAAGCTAAAGATGAAGAAATTTAGACCTTGCAAGATCTTGAAGAAGTTTGACAGTGGTAATGTTTATAAAGTTGAGTTACCATATGACATGGATATATCTCCTATATTCAATATTGCTGATTTATATAAGTATCATGAGTTAGATGATGAAGTTTTTGTACCTGATGATTATCCTAAGAAGTAGATTGAAAAAGTTGAACAAATTTTGGATTAGAGAATCGCTAAGAGTACAAGAGGGAAAGATTACTATGAGTATTTGGTGAAATGGAAGAGTAGACCAATTGAAGATGCTACATGGATTTATCAATCTAAGTTGGATTCAGCTTAGGTTGTGACACTTGCATGATTTAAGAAAATCATTTCTCCAATCCTAGTTGTTTGATGCAAGAGCATCTAGGGTTTCCTTGCAATCCTACTCTTTTGTTCTTTTTGCCTATTGATGATGAGTTCCTATTGGTGCCAAGTGATCTTTTGGGTGCCAAGATCTTGTTGGTGCTGAGTGATCCTTTGGGTACCGAGTTCCTATTGGTGTAAAGCAATCTTTTGGGTGCCAAATTCTTATTAGTGCTGAGTGATCCTTTAGGTGTCAAGTTCCTATTGGTGCTGAGTAATCCTTTGGGTGCTAAGTTCTTGTTGGTGCCAAGTGATCCTTTGGATGCCAAGTGCCAATTTTTACAAAGCCTTCATTTGCCAAGTTATCTGTGTCTGGTTCCAATTTGGGCCTACTTTGCTTGCATTTAATTTTTGTTAGGAAGTTATATTTGTAAAAAAATGACTTGTGGCCTTTCTTTGTTCTAGAATCTTCTGTAAGCCATTTAGGCAAGCATATATATATATATATATATATATATATATATATAATGTTTAGGATTAGTTGTTAGGTAAGTTTGGGGAAGAGGAATTTTGGAGAGTAGAATTGAAAGTGTGAATTGGCAATTGGATCTTTGAATGTGAATGTATTTGTAATTGGTGATAACCCAGAAGGCCTTACAGCTGGGCATGTATAAAGATGTTTTGATGAATCAATAAAAGTATTTCTCTCTTCTTTCTCCTTTGGTTTTTTTTCATTGTGTTTGCTTCCATTGTGTTAACTCTTGCAGGGTGAGTCGTTGGACCTAGTTGTTCACCCTTTAGCCTGCGTTACTAAACATGGGTATTGATCAGCATAAGAAACCATGTTTGAAAATACATTATATGGTGATTTAGAGGATGGGTTATTAATAAGGAACCCCTTTATTTTACCTATATTGTTAGCTTGTTAACTATGATTTGGAAGCTGCTTACTAACCTTTTTGGGAAATTAGCTATCATTTATTTGCAGAATTTCATCCATATCTCTCAAATTAGGTAAACATTTGGTGCTCTGGATAAGGATTTCCATTTTTCATCCTCTCAAAGAAGTTTTTTGAGTATGACTTGAACATGTATATTAGAAAGAAATTTTGTAAACTAGGGTAATGCCCCTTTAAAATGCATAATATAGGACTTTAGTCTCGTGCAAGACTAGAGGTTTTCTAACTCCATTCTTTCCTACTAGTGCCCATTTGAATGGAGAAAATATGTAAGTTATTTTATTCATTATATTATTGTAATCACCTAAAAATGGTCATCTAGACTATTAACCCCCTTTTCAACATTTTGGCTAAATTAATTTAATCACTTACCTAAGCCAAATTGCTAATAATCAATTTATTTGATTATAACCTATAGTTTGACTATGCTATCCTAAGTTCATTATTTGACTAAAAGAACATGTCCCCTTTTAATTAAATAAAACACCCCATTTTTCTAACCCACTTAAAGTGCACACATAAAGTCCTTTTTCTATTTTACAATTAAAAGAAAAGGCTTGTGAGACTTTTGTCTTATATGACAAGTCAACTTATATTCTATTGGTTGACGTGTGTGCACATGGATCACACCTATTTTCAAATTTCACCGTTGATCATCCACCATCTTCATCTTGATTTCTACCATCCATATGACTTTAAAAGGGAGAGAGCTTTCCCCCTCAAAGGATCCATCCATCATTTAAATATTGTTATGATGCAAGTTTTCTAACAGGTTTCTTTGGAGCTTTGTGGAGAACTTCTCTTTCTTGTGTATATTCTCTCATCCATGGCATTCTAGCTTAGCTTAGCTTTCATTTTTACATGTAGCTTAAATCATATAGTCTAATAGTTGGATTGCAACACTCTCATACATGCTTAGCATAGCTACACTTTACATTTCATTCTAGTTTAATCTTCATTTGCATTGCATCTTTGAGGAACTCCTTGGGACATTTGCATTCTTGCATCTTGTCTTTGCGACCTCCCATTGCATGGTTTACTAGCAAAAAGAGTATCTCTAAAGCTCATCTGAGAACCTTCTTATTCTTGAAATATACTCTCTTGCACTCTATGGATAGGGAGAAAAAACCAAAGGACTGTAGACATACTTTTGAGATAAATTTTACTCCCTTGGGGAATTCTTATGATGACATTTTGAGAACACTTCTTCGGACCTAGCTCATCATGTTGCCTAAGTCTAGCTCCTATGGAAATCCATTCTTGGATACCTATTGTGCCTATCATCAATCTAATGAGCATGCTACTTCTGATTGTATAGAGCTGAAACATAAAATCCAAGATCTCATTGATGATGAGGTTGTTGATCTTGGAACCTCTAGTGACTCATGTGCTGAGGATACTTCTCTTGAGCAAGATTACATTGATGAACCTATGTCTAGTAGTGGCTCCATTACATCCTCCACTTCTTCCAACACTTGTGCATCTCCCAACACTTCAAAGCTTTCCAACATGCCTTTATCAAATAAAGAACCTAATATGCTTTCCACATTGACTACATGTATCCTCAAGGGCTACCTCTAAAAGAAACTCAAGCTAACCTTCACTTGGCTACAAACCTTTTCCATGCTACTAATCCTAAACATCCTCAACCTTCATGCACTACTATGCCTAATCCAAGCACTACTTCATTCACTCTTCATTCTCCCTTGTCCTTAGAAGTGGCTCCTTGTCAAGAGGACTCTAAAAAAGAAAAGGCTATAAATGTCAAGAAAGATCAAGATCAAGAACACTTTCATCTCTTTCAAGATTTTTCCCCTCCATATCCTATATCTTGTCCACCTCCTAAGTATGATGAAGATACCACTTCCATTATCTCCCTTGAGCTTACTGAAAATTATGAGAAAAGTTCTCTTCATATGCTATCCAAAGCTACTTTTCAAGGTCAAAGCATCCACTCATGTTCTACTTCTCCACATCCACTTCAAAATTGTGCTCAAGCTTCAACTACTTCTATTAAAAATGTTGTTCGTATCAAAGGTACTTATGATTCTATTGATGGCTTTGACCATGTTGCTCACTCTAAAGATGTTGATATCCCTTCCCATTATCCCTTTGCATCTTCTAAATCTATCCTTGGTCCTTATCCATCTAAGCTAAAGCATTCAAACCTTCCATCCATATTGGGGCCTTATGTTGCTACATCTCCTACATTCACTCCTAGCTCATTCCCTAGCTCTCCTATAATACCTCAAGATCAACAAAGACACTCATCCTTGATGACTTTTCACCCATCTATACATCTAAACTAGTCATATCATCCTTATTCATCCACAAATCCCAAGTCCTTTGGAAGTGAGAATAAACATAAGAATCCATTGAAAAAGAAAGATCACTATGTCCCATCTAATTGACATGTGAATGCTAAGAAGGAGAATGCACAAAAGAGACCGCAAAGGCCCACTATTAAAAAAGCTAAATCAAATAAAATATGGGTTCCTAAACCCATTATTGAAGAAATGTGTTTTGAAGTATCCAAAGGAAAATCTAAAGCTATATGGATTCCCAAGTCTCTTTTGAAAGACTTGAATATTGAAAATACTTCAAAGTTGGCATTCAAGCTTCCAAAGGCTTCCATTCCATCTTCTTCCAAAAATCTTCCTAAAAATATTCCAAAGCCTTACACTCCACTTTTTTTCAAATCTCTTCTACCACCTTATACATCTAAATCTCAAGCTATTTCATCCATGATTCCTCCATTGTTGCAATACCCTTCAAGGTGTGTGTCAATGTTGATCTTGTCCAATATTTTAGCTACCCTCATGAAATCTTTTAAAGCTTACATTTACTTTCTATACATGAACTCTTATTCTCAATATATTCTTCCTACTACCATTTCTCTTTCATCACCCTATCAACATCTTTGAGCATACCTTTCTATGGTCTTGGCTTATCATGACTTATCTTTTCTATAGGAGCACTATCTACATTCAAATAGCTTGAGCTCTTTCTAAAAATTCAAAAAATAGAAAAATAAAAAAAAAGAGAAAAAAAATGTGCCTTGGTGAAAACCACTTCTTGTGGCACTTTGGTAGCAAAAGTAAAGAGAAATAAATTTATCCTATGGTAAAAACTACTTCTTGTGGCACCTTGGATAAGTACCATGATGAAAACCTGGCAAACAGGCATCATGCATAATTCTTCCACCATCCATCTATCCCCTCTTCTCTCTTTGATCTTCACAATGTTAAGCTATTTTTGCATATTGGCTATCTTATCCATGAGATTCTCTATTTGTGCTTTCTCATTCCCTCATAGCCTCCATCTTGAGCTTTATTTTTATTGCTCTATCCCATCGCTATCCTATCTAGTTGACCCCTTGGTCTTGATCATAATAAATGAAACATGGTTATCATATGTGTCTTGACATGGCTACTCTTTTGGACTACACACTTCATGCTATCTCACTTGTTGGCTTCATTGCTTATCCCACATGCTATCTTTCTCATTACTTCCATTGCTTATCCAAAATATGCTTCATATGACTATTTCACCTCTTTCACTAGCTTGGGTACTCTTGAGGAGTCAGTCCTTGAGGATCACTTTCACTTGCTTCATACTCTTTTTTCATCCATCTTTGCTTATCCACTGGCTCGTTGCTCCATCATATCCTATACCTTGCTAGACATTGGGAGAAAATGATGTGATCTTTCTTGAGAACTAGTGATAGCTAAAACTTTCTAAAAAAAATTCAAAAAATCAAATATGATGCTGAAAAAATCTAAAAAATTAGAAAATGTCCTAAAAAAATCTATCAAGTGGTGAAAACCTAGAAACAAGCACTACTTGAAACTCTTGTACCTATGTCTATCAGTCTCAATCACCTACTTCGCTAGACATTTCCTAGCTTGGAATTGTTTCTTGTCCTCATCTTGGGGGCACAAATGCTTATCCTATTGAGGTATTTTTGTGCATTAAGGTTTCTTTGAAAACTCACAAAATAGTTTTTCTCAACACTTCCCCCACCTTGACATCAAGTGTTTTTCAACACTTTTCAGATAGTTTACCTATAGTCTTCGATGTCGCGATATTTCTCACTATCAGAATCAATTCTTGAAGAAATTGCCAAGTGACTTACACACACACACACTTTAACACTTAAACAACTGAGCTATGCTGATCTTTATCTACTTTGTGTGATGTCTTTAATGATTTTTTTACTATATGTTCCATCCCTAATAGTCTTTCAAGGATGTCATTGGCTAGAAGACTGGGGGCATTGGGGCATGTTTTCTTGATTTTTGTTTGTGGGTATAATTTTTTTTTCTATAGTATTGTAAGCATTTATGCTTGACTTATTCAACATTTTGACTTACAAATGTATCATCCTTGATTGTTTTTCAAGACTGCACTCAGGGTTTATCCTGGCACTTATGCCTTGATACAGGTGTAATCTTGCTAAATTAAACTTAGGGAATCTAATCGCATAGTTATCTTGAGTTACATGTCTTTGATGCTTAGATTGGATTTCCACATACCTATCTGATCTCAATCATATTCATATCCTCATAGTTATACTAATGATGGTTGTATGATCTCATGATGTCCCTAATAAATGCTTAATGATGAAATTAAGAGTCTAAATGTTATGCGCTTCTTGCTGGTAAACCACTTTGCATATTAGCTTGCATTTTAGGTTCATTTTTCTAGCTTAATCTTGTATTCTTACATATGGGGAGAGCTCTCTCTTCATCTTTTTGTGGACATATCATCTAACTCCTTTCATATATTTCTTTACTTTCTTCTTGTTCATGTCTTTTCACCTTCTTAATCTTTCACTTCATCTCTTTTCTATCTTATCATCACATTATATAAAGTTTTGACCTCTTAAATAATTTCAACGTCCTAGATTCATTTTTGAGATCGAAATCCAAATTCGAGTTCATCTTGATGGTCAAAATTGTCTTTTAAAATTCTACTTTCTTCTGAGCAGTTAGCTGACCTTTTGAGGTCTAATCTCTGAATCATCATTGGGGCATCTTCATTTCTTCATGTCTTCATCATTTCCATACTTCATATCTACTTCAATTCACTATTTCATGTCTAAAATCACCTTTCTACTCATTTTGACCTAATTTTTATGCTATATCCTTCAAGGTCAACTCTAGTCAAACTGGGGCATTTTATCAATTTTTTTATAGTCATTCTTGGGTTCTAATCATCTATCTATCATCTTGGAAATTGCTATATTCTAATTTTCTCATGTCTACCCAATTTTTACATCCCCTTAGCTCATCTCAATTTTGATCTCGAGGGGGCAGAAATACTCTATCACTGATTGCTACAACTATCTATTTCTTAGGAGCATTTGTTTGATCTTCTCACTTGTTCTCGATCTATCTACGTTGCTAAGTGTTAGAATTGTTCTTGAATTCTGACATCATCTTTTTCTAGTGTTCAGTACTACCACTATCAAGTTGTACATTTAGGACTTGCTATCTTTTTCTACATTTCGTTCTTCAAAATCAGATATCTATATCTATCACCACCTACTTGGCTTTCTATTTTCTTTGACATAATGTGTTCTCAAATCAATCACACATTAGTCAAAGAGGGGCAAATGTAATCACCTAAAAATGGTCATCTAGACTATTAGCCCTCTTTTCAACATTTTGGCTAAATTAATTTAATCATTTACCTAGACCAAATTGCTAATAATCAATTTATTTGATTATAACCTATAGTTTGATTATGCTATCCTACGTTCATTATTTGATTAAAAGAATATGTCCTATTTTAATTAAATAAAACACCCCATTCTTCTAACCCACTTAAAGTGCACACATAAAGTTCTTTTTCTATTTTAAAATTAAAAGAAAAGGCTTGTGAGACTTTTGTCTTATATGACAAGTCAACTTATATTCTATTGATTGATTTGTGTGTGCACATGATCACACCTATTTTTGAATTCCACCATTGATCATCCACCATCTTCATCTTGATCTCTACTGTTCGTACGACTTTAAAAGGGAGAGAGCTTTCCCCCTCAAAGGATCCAATCCTCATTTTGAATATTGTTATGCTACAAGTTTTTTAATAGGTTTCTTTGGAGCTTTGTGGAAAAATTCTATTTCTTGTCTACATTCTCTCATACCATAGCATTTTAGCTTAGATTCATGTTGCATATTAGTTTAGCTTCTATTTTACAATAATCTATCTCACATAGATTAATATTTGAATTGTAACACTCTCATCCATGCTTAGAATAGCTGCACTTTTCATATTCATTCTAGTTTAATCTTTAGTTGCATTTCATTCTTTAGGAACTCCTTGGGATATTTGCATTCTTGCATCTTGTCTTTGGAACATCCCATTGCATGGTTTACTAGCAAGAAGAGTATCTCTAAGACTCATTTGAGAGCTTTCTTATTCTTGAAATATACTCTCTTGCACTCCATGGATAGGGAGCTCTAAGCCAGCATTCAAGCATTCCAAACTCATGGAATCATTTGGATAGAAGGGTTTAGAGTGGGACACTTTCGAGTGTACATTTTTGGCGCCCACTAGCTAGATATGATAGAGCTTTCCTACTAGTGCCCATTTGAATGGAGAAAATATGTAAGTTATTTTATTCATTATATTATAATACAAGGCTTTGGTCATTTATCAATAAATTTTTTTTTTTTAAATGGACAACTTAGCCAAAAAAACTTATTAATACAATGTATATTATATATTGGATTTATTAAGTAGAGGTAATTAGTTTAAATGTTATATATAGTACTTACTAGTCCCATTATAGTAAACTATATTTGTATCTATATGATTCAAATTTCAATCTATTAGCAACTCTTCCCTACACTTATTCATTTTATTACACATATAAAAACAAGATTTCCCTCACATGCCTCAAAAATGTATTTGGGTCACTTATTAGTTGACCCAAGACACATACTATTTATAAAACCTACAATATTCACTATTGTTTTTGGTCTTCCATCAATGTACATAGTGTTGGTAAATAGTTTGTTCCTCAGCTTGAATTGGCTTTACCTTGACTCCTTGTGCCCAAGATTGTGAAAAACAAGCTATCATTAATAGATTGGATTAGTACAATCTAATGTCACTAATCCCTAAATTGAAGGGCACAAATCCTCTATATGCAAGATGTGCAATGAATTATATTTTTAATCGATCAAAGGGAAGGGTTATGCTCTTAACCTAAGACCAGAAGAGGATTTAACCAAGTTACTCATAACTATAAGTAACTCAGGCAGGTTTATGGTCTACAACTAACACTACTCCTACTCCTAAATACACATTAAACCTACTAAATGTAAGGGGGATGTAATGGAAACCAAGCATTCATGGCCATAATTGGCTCTTAGACTAGTCAAAGTTGCCTAGCAACAATCTTCTAGCTCACTTAAACTCTAGCTTCACAATACATATGCAGGATGCAATGCAACCCAAGAAAAGAGAAGAGATACACATGACAACAACTCTCAGATTGCTTGAGTTGTTAACGCATAGTAACTCTTTGATTAGTAAGCCATTAATAGTTTCACATGCACTTTTCCTACAATTCCTATAAACTAATCTACATGCAAAGTTATCTTGGTAAAAAAGAGAAAATGAAAGGAAAATAGATAACCATACATCATCAAATCCCTCCCTACAACCTTTCAATTCTCACTCAATAGTCTTAGCTTTAGGGAGAAACATTGCAGAACAAATTGTCGATCCTATTTACTTCTCAAAAAGTTACATTTATAGGCCCCACTTTAGGGTTCTTGGCCAATTAGAGATTCATCAATTACATTAACAGAGCACTTGAATCACTTAGGAATTAATATTTATCTGTTACCTCTTAGAAAATTGCTCATATTCCTCTCTAGCTCTATAGAAGACCTTTGGCACCATTTCAAGATTTTCATATTCCAAAGGCTACCTAATCTTTAAATTTTGAGTGTTGATCTAGCTCATATCAAATCAATGGTCGAGATTAAAACATCATGTTTTAACTGACCCATGTGTTTCTTTTTCTCTAATGAAAAATGGATGCCCAAGATCTCCTCTGATCCTTTTAGTTTCTGGCCTAAAATAGATTTGAGTGTGGACATGTGTCATTATCCTAGAGACTTTCTCCAAAACTTTTTTTCTTCAAAATTTATGCTTGAAACATGACTAGGGCCATTTGATCTTTGTTGATTGAATGGTGTGTAACTATATTTGGGTGGGCTCATCCTTTATGAACAAATGAGATCAACGAATCCTTGTCATAATAGATGTTACATCAAGTATGCCACATGTCCTCTTTCTGGAGACTTCGTGAATACAAGATGATTTTTTCCCAAAATCATCATGAAATTCATTCGAAGTCATTGATCTCTAAGTTAATCAAATGGTGGTCATCTTAATGATATGAGCCCACAACTTACTATGCGGAAAGAGATCTGTGGATCCTGCTATGCCATATAGATTAAAGAATTTATATATGGCTAAAGTGGTATAATGAGGGCCATTGGATTTAATTGCTTATTAACCACTTCACTTGGCTCATTATGGGTCCACTGCCACTTGGATCTTTATGACTGGAGATTGGAATCTTCAATGTTTAGTCACACAAATCCTTTCTTAAATGATATTAGACTTTTCTTCTTCCTAATGTGGCTAATCATGATTTTATCTAGACCATTGCTCTGATCACATCAATGACCTAAATGCATTACCAAATTTTGTCTATTCTTTTCCATTATCTCTTCACTCAACTAGTTCTTTCTTCATTACTATAGCTCTGTATCTTCATGGAATATTTTTATGTGACATACATTGAATTGGTTCTTCACTTCAAGTAGGTTCTAAGCATGGATAAATTTTGGAAATATTCAAGACTATGCTATGTTACTAAGAGGGGAGGGGTGAATCAATAAACTCAATTTTTTTTATCAAATACTGATCTTTATTGCAATAATTCAACAACCATTAAATAATTAAATCAGATCTAACTTTATGCATTAGAAACTAGAAACATAAACATTCATGGCACATTAACACAATGATTTGGTGACCTAAAAACCTTCCAAATAGAAATTAAAACTGGGGTGGTGATAATACCCACAAAACTTCAATACTACTACATAAAGTTGGCCTATTAAGGCTTATAATGATCAATTCTAATGACTTTCCCTATTAGGAGCAATTAGGACTAATAGGTCCACCTTGTTAGAGGATTTTCAAACATGCAATGAAGTATGCATTCGATAAAGAGATTTGACAAAAGACTGTTAAGTCTACCTTGTTAGAGGATTTGAACTGGTTCACTTTTTATAATGAAACAAATGATCTCTGACTTACAACTAATTTGCTGATAAAAATTCTTTGAAGTATGATCACCTTTAAGTGATAGATATGATTCTTTTGCTCCTTTGCTAATATGGCCTTACAATATACTTTGTTGTTAATTCACATTTGCATGCTTCTTACATATTCTTCACTTTCACTTTTCATGCATACATATGTTCATCTATTCATTCCTTCATATGTATTGAATATGATACAATAAATTACATATATATATATATATATATATCAATCCAATTTACAAAACTACAAAGTCGGCCAATATACAAGTTAACACCAATATTACAAAGTCGGCTTGAGTGAAGACACTTAGGTTCTAAAGACTAAGTTGGTGAAGTTCTAATACATGGCATCCAATGTCATTACTCAGCATCATCATGCATTTGTTAGAAGTAGAAGCTTGGTTCATACTAATCATCACTGGAGACTCGGTAGATACTATGTAACTTGGTAGAAACTAAATTACACATTTACCATGATTGCAATCGGTAAACACAAATCATCACATAGCTTGGTTAACACTATCTTCACTTCACATGAATTGTTGGTTCAATTTGAACTACGAAGCTTGGTAACCACTAAACTGCTCAGGTTGAACTACTAGAATTCACACTACCTAATTTCACTTGCTAACCATTGCGATGCTCAATGGGAACTGTAAAGCTTGGTGGCTATGGAATTATATGGAAAACACTGTAGATTGTTCAATGAGCTTGGTAGCCATATAGAATCTGAATAAATATTGTTACTAATAAAAAATTTGACTTAAAGTCAACAATCTCCCCCTTTGGCATTAGTAACAAAAACACTTATCAACCAAAACTTATATACATCATAGTGTGATATTGGCTTGGTATTGTATGTTGTTTTTCAGATTTTCCAAATTTGTCTTTGTAAGTATATACAATATACTTTCCTTTCCTTTGCATGATTCTTCCCCATACAATATACATACTATTTCTGATATACACATATTTATTTTCCTATACATATTGTTCCTCATACCATTTCTCCCCCTTTTTGACAACAATGCGAAAGATTTATTCAAAACTTATTTACATTGAGACACCAATATAAGAAAGAAACTTAGAATGTACCTTAAGTATGAGTGCTAAAGTCTTATCCCAATTCTCTTGCAAAACTTTTCACAATTGTAGAGCAACTTGGACTTCTACAGAGAGTTCTATCATGTGATTTGCAATTGAGAAATTGTTGTCATGGATCAATGTTTTTGAGTAAACAATGTGCTTCTACATTGTGTCCATGATGGGAAGGATCATATTCTAAATATCTATTAGTAAAGACTAGATGCTTGCTTCTTCTCTCAACAACTCTGCCTACATATCTGACAAGAATCTAATTTTCATATGATGTGCAGAGCTTGAACTAGGGTCAAGTTGCAATTTCTATGCACTAGCTTCCAAATCTTCATCAATCTTTGTCAGTTTTCTCTTTGTTTCCTTTGTAAACTTAGTAACATTACATAATTTCTCAAAAAGTAATGTTACATTTGTGCAAGAATTTCCAATATTGGTCAAAATTTGAGGAAAGCTCCACTTACTGGATGACAATTTGTTGAGCAATGTGCTCAAGCACTTTGTTATCAAATTTCTTCTCTACTTTCTCAATCAATTTGTCTTGACCACTGAAGTCCTCATCTAACTTTTGGACCACTTCTTCTAATTGAAAAAAAATGTGTTGAGAAGTCTCAACTTCAACACCTATCACCTCAATCAAAATATTCTTAGCAATTTTTATGATTTTATATTCTCTGTCTCTTTCCTCTCTCAATTTCTTCTGCTTTGTTTTCTTTTAGAGGAGTTGACTAGCTTTTTGTATTTGATCTGCAATGGCATTATCAAAATCCCACTTTGGAATCTTAATCTCCTCATCTAGATCAATGTCCTTCTCTATCTCCTTTCCACTCAAAAGTCTTATACTTGGTTGAGCCTTAGGTTCAACTACCTTTGTAGATAATGCCTTAGAATCCAGAATGGAAACTAGGACTAGTTGTAAAAGCTAATATAGTACCAACAGATGGAACACTGATTGGTATGCTTATAAATTCAAAATATATATACTTACAGAAGTATCCAAAGCTATAGAAAACAAAACTGTAGAATCCAAAATTGTAGAACTCAAAACTGTACTTCTACTGAAGAACACAAAATTGTAAAACATGTTGTACTCACTGCTGATGAACCTAACTTAGGAATTGAAGAAGAGGGAGGTTGTAGCTTAGTAGATGAAGTGGTAGAAAATTCCATTAGTGTTGTGCTAAGTTGTGAGGGAGTGAAGAGTGATTGAAAATTTGATGTATCTACTGTGGTCACAATCAAACTTGCTAAAGCCATCTTTGAACTTGATGTAGTTGCTGATTTGTTTGAAAAATGAGGAATTAATGCAATGACTATTGTTGCTATCTTCATAGGATTAGTCTCCTCATTATCTTCTTTATCTTCCTTAGTAGCTTCTTCCTCTTTATCTTCTTCAACTTCTTCATTGTCAAATTGTATTGTCTCAAAGTATGTTCCTTCTTCCTCATCATTATTGTCATCATCCTTGACTTCTACTAGAAAGTCACTCTATTTATGTAAGTGAAAAATGTTCTTCCACATGCCTATAGCATTCTTTACTACATGCTCTATATCTTTTAACAAAATTAAACAAGTATTGAATCTAAGAGTCATCTTGTCTTCATTTTTCTTCATAGACTCTTTTACCTCAGCATTGGTAATGCTTAGTAATAACTGCCTCAGGGTTTGTTCATAGATATCTTTTGCTATCTGCATTACTGAATCCCATGTTGGCTTCAACTTCTCAAATAGCTCATTAGAGATCTAAGAGGCTCTCTAATTAGGGGAATACTTCCATTTGCCCATATTGGTTAGCACCAATTCTTCAATCTATTTCTTCTTTGCCTCTATCCTAGTTTCATACTTCAATGATTTGAAGTTGGTTATGCCTATAACTTCTTCCAATTATTTTAGTTTTTCTTGGAAGGTGGGAGGAGGCTTGCTAAACACAACTTCACTACCTTTCTTCCTAGATCTCCTAGTAAACACTGTAGTGGATGGCTTGGGTGGCTTGGTGATGATCACCTTACCTTTCTTCTTTATTGGATCTTCTTCCTTTTCTAACTCTTCTTGATCCTCTACATCATCATCATCTTCTCCCTTACCCTTGGAGGTGTGCCTTTGTTAACCGCCTGTACAAACTTGATTTGAGTTTTTCTATTCTCCTGTTGCCTTTGTTAACCACCTGTACAAACTTGATTTCAAGCTCTATTCTTGCCTTGGCCTCATCATATGTTCCAAAGTGTGGTGCCTTTGGATCAATAGGTTTGTTTATCAAGGCCTCAATTCTGTCTTTTGTTTAATCAATGTTTACCTCATAGGGAAGAGGTTTTAACCATACAACTCTTGGAATTACTACTTGAATGTAGACTTTGTCAATGTCTACAATAAAACAAACATCATCTTTATAATATTCAACCAATTTTCAAGGAATCCTAAATCTATTATTCATTTTCTCCTTGAAGGCATCAAAGTGGTTATCCATTATGCTGAAAAAATTCTCACCCATTTCTACAATATACTCTTTAATCTGATACAAAACTAGCACATCCTTTCTCCATACGACTGTACCTTTAGAAGGGAAAAACTTTTGAACATAGAAAAATAGACATGTCAACAATGAACCAAATTTGCAAGGGTTATTCTTTGATGTCTTTATACTTTCCATGTTTTTGTTAAACTATTTAAACAAGAAGTCTGCAAGATCATATGACAGATTATTCTTCACGACTTTGAATGCCAAGTCTACTATGACACACTATTTAGATGACTAGAACTGTAGATCTTGTGGGCTATCACATGTATGCCAAATTTTAGTTCTACATTTGTTACACTACTAATCTTCATACCTCTACCATTCCACTTGGCTAGGGTTTTCTTCTCTAACTTTTCCTGACCTAGGGTTTTAGTAGTTTTGGCTTTGGAGAGCATGGGAAGGCTAGTGATATGATGAATCATCTTCTTAGTGATCAAAACTAGTTGCTCAAGTCATAACTAACCATTGTGAACTTGGCTTAGGATGTATCTGATCCATTTGACTTGGAAACTTTGGGTAGGTGGGGAAGGCGAGTAAAATTTTTATCTTCCAAGTGCTTATGTTTGGGTTTAAGAATACCATTCACACATAAGTCACATAGGGCATCATCCATCTCTAGGATTCCAATTTCTTGAATTGCATAGTTAAAATGATTTTGAATATTGTTAATGAGTAGCACCTTAGCGGGGATTTGCAATTATGCTCCATTTGGATCTAGGGTTTCTACAATTACTAGGATGAGTTTGAAATTTGGTGGTTTCCATTTGACTCCTTAGACCAACATTTGTAACCGTTTCTTTGCCTTACTATTACTACTTGATGTTGCCATGGCTACTCGATAGGTTATGGAAAACTTCAAAAAATTTCATTGCAAATTTCGCTCAAAATCACTGTCGCTTTGCAATTCGCTTGATCTTAATGACACTTTAAAAATTTTCGTGAAAAATGAATTTGATCTCTTGCCCTTTTAATAATGCTTTGCCATTAATGCTTGGTACAAAAGTAGCTTTGATGACATCATTATGCATGACAAGCTATCATCCACTATGCAAGTGATAAATGTTCTTCCACATGCCCGTAGCATTCTTGACTACATACTCTATATCTTTTAACAAAATTAAACAAGTATTGAATCTAAGAGTCATCTTGTCTACATTTTTCATCATAGACTCTTTTATATCATAGGTAATTCTTAGTAACAACTGTATCAGGGTTTGTTCATAGATATCTTTTGCTATCTGTGTAGCTGAATCCCATCTTAGCTTCAACTTCTCTAATAGCTCATTAGAGACCTGAGAGGCTATCTAATTAGGGGAATACTTCCATTTGTGTATCTTGGTTAGCACCAATTCTTCAATCTATTTCTTCTCAGCCTCTATCTTGCTCTCATACTTCAATGATTTGAAGTTGGTTATGCTTGCAACTTCTTCCAATTGTTTTAATTTTTCTTGGAAGGTGGGAGGAGGCTTGCTAAACACAACTTCACTACCTTTTGTCCTAGATCTCCTAGTAAACACTATAGTGATGATCACCTTGCCTTTCTTCTTTACTGGCTCTTCTTCCTTTTCTAACTTTTCTTCATCCTCGACATGATCATCATCTTCTCTTTTACCCTTAGTCAGCATAAGAGGTGTGCTAGATTTGAGTTTTTCTATTCTCCTCTTGCCTTTGTCAACTACCTATGGAAGCTTGATTTCAAGCTCTATTCTTGCCTTGGCCTTATCATATGTTCCAAAGTGTGGTGCCTTTGGATCAATAGGTTTGTTTATCAAGGCCTCAATTGTCTTTTGCTTCATCAATGTTTACCTCATAGGGAAGAGGTTTTACCCATACAACTCTTGGAATTACTCTTTGAAAGTAGACTTTGTCACTGTCTACCATAAAAAAAAATCATCTTTATAATATTCAACCAATTTCTTGGGAATCTTGAATCTATTATTCATTTTCTCATTGAAGATCTATTATTCATTTTCTCATTGAAGACATCACAGTACTTATCCATTATCCTGACAAAATTCTCACCCATTTCTACAATATATTCATTAATCTTATACAAATCTAACACACCCTTTCTCCATAAGACTGTACCTTTAGAAGGGCAAAACTTTTGAACATAGAAAAATAGACATGTCAATAATGAACCGAATTTGCAAGGGTTATTCTTCGATGTCCTTATACTTTCCATGTTTTTGTTAAATTGTTTCAACAACAAGTCTGCAAGATCATATGACAGATTGTTCTTCATGACTTTGAATGCCAAGTCTACTATGACACAATATTTAGATGACTAGAACTGTAGATCTTGTGTGCTATCACATATATGCCAAATTTTAGTTCTACATCTATTACACTACTAATCTTCATACCTCTGCCATTCCACTCGAGTAGGGTTTTCTTCTCTAACTTTGCCTGACCTAGGGTTTTAATAGTTTTGGCTTTGGAGAACATGGGAAGGTTGGTGATATGATGAATCATCTTCTTAGTGATCAAAATTGATTGCTCAAGACATAACTAATTGTTGTGAACCTGGCTTAGGATGTATCTAATCCATTTGATTTGGAAACTTTGGGTAGGTGGGGAATGTGGGTTAAATGTTTATCTTCCAAGTGCTTATGTTCGAGTTTAAGAACATCATTCACACATAATTCACCTAGGGCATCATCCATCTCTAGGGTTCTAATTTCTTGAATTGCACACTTAAAATGATTTTGAATATCATTAATGAGTAGTACCTTAGGAGGGATTTGCAATTTTTCTCCATTTGGATCTAGGGTTTTGTAATTGCTAGCACAAGTTTGGAATCTAGTGGCTTCCATTTGACTCCTCAAACCAACATTTCTGACCCTTTCTTTGTCTTGTTGCTACTACTTGATGTTGCCATGGCTACTTTGTAGGTTATGGAAAACTTGAAAAAAATTCACTACAAATTCTGCTTGAAATCACTCAGTTGTTCTGTAATTCACTTGATCACAATAACACTTCAAAAATTTTGGTGAAAAATGAATTTGATCTTTTTCTCTTTTGATAACACTTCACCATTAATGCTTGGTACAAAAGTAGCTATGATGACATCATTATGTGTGATGGGTTGTCATCCACTATGCAAGTGATAAATGTTCTTCCACATGCCTGTAGCATTCTTGACTACATGCTCTATATCTTTTAATAAAATTAAACAAGTATTGAATCTAAGAGTCATCTTGTCTTCACTTTTCCTCATAGACTCTTTTACCTCAACATTGGTAATGCTCAATAACAACTACCTTAGGGTTTGTTCATAGATATATTTTGATGTTTGTGTAGTTGAATCCCATCTTGGCTTCAACTTCTCTAATAACTCATTAGAGATCTGGGAGGCTATCTAATTAGGGGAATACTTCAATTTTCCCATCTTGGTTAGCACCAATTCTTCAATCTTTTTCTTCTCAGCCTCTATCCTGGTCTCATATGTCACTGATTTGAAGTTGGTTATTCTTGTTCCTTCTTCAATGTTTTTTAGTTTTTCTTAGAAGGTGGGAGGAGGCTTGCTAAGCATAACTTCACTACCTTTCTTCCTGGATCTCCTGGTAAACACTGTAGTGGATGGCTTGGGTGGCTTGGTGATGGTCACCTTGCCTTTCTTCTTTATTGACTCTTCTGCCTTTTCTAACTCTTCTTCATCCTCTGCATCATCATCATCTTCTCCCTTACCCTCAATCAACATAAGAGGTGTGCTAGATTTGAGTTTTACTATTCTCCTCTTGCCTTTGTTAGCTACCTGTGGAAGCTTGATTTCAAGCTCTATTCTTGCCTTGGCCTCATCATATATTTCAAAGTGTGGTGCCTTTAGATAAATAGGTCTATTTATCAAGGGCTCCATTATGTCTCTTGCTTCATCAATGTTTACCTCATAGGGAAGAGGTTTTACCCATACAACTCTTGAAACTGCTTGAAAGTAGACTTTGTCACTACCTACCATAAAACAAATATCATCTTTATAATCTTCAACCAATTTCTTGAGAATCTTGAATTTATTATTCATTTTCTCCTTGAAGACATCAAATTAGTTATCCATTATGCTGACAAAATTCTCACCCATTTCTACAATATATTTGTTAATTTGATACAAAACTAGCACATCCTTTCTCCATACGACTGTACCTTTAGAAGGGAAAAAATTTTGAACATAGAAAAATAGACATGTCACCAATAAACCAAATTTGCAAAGGTTATTCTTGGATGTCCTTATACTTTCCATGTTTTTGTCAAACTATTTCAACAAGTCTACAAAATCATATGACAGATTGTTCTTCATGACTTTGAATGCCAAGTCTACTATGACACACTATTTAGATGACTAGAACTATAGATCTTGTGTGCTATCACATGTATGCCAAATTTCAATTCTGCATTTGTTACACTACTAATCTTCATACCTCTGCCATCTCACTTGGCTAGGGTTTTCTTCTCTAACTTTGCCCAACCTAGGGTTTTAGTAGTTTTGGTTTTAGCGAGCATGGGAAGGCTAGTGATACGATGAATCATCTTCTTAGTGATCAAAACTAGTTGCTCAAGCCAAATTTGACTATTGTGAACTTGGCTTAGGATGTATCTGATCCATTTGATTTGAAAACTTTGAGTAGGTGGGGAATGTGGGTTAAGCGTTTATCTTCCAAGTGCTTATGTTCAGGTTTAAGAACACCATTCACACACAATTCACCTAGGGCATCATCCATCTCTAGGGTTCCAATTTCTTAAATTTCACACTTAAAATGAGTTTGAATATCATTGATGAGTAGTACCTTAGGAGGGATTTGAGATTGTGCTCCATTTGGATCTAGGGTTCCGCAATTGCTGGCACAAGTTTGAAATCTAGTGGTTTGCATTTGACTCCTTGGACCAACATTTCTAACCCTTTCTTTGCCTTGCTACTACTACTTGATGCGGCCATGGCTACTCATACTGCAAATTTTGCTTGATGCTCTATCACTTTGCAATTCTCTTGATCGCAATAACGCTTTAAAATTTTTGGTGAAAAATGAATTTGATCTCCTACCATTTTGATAACACTTTGCCATTAATTCTTGGTATGAAAGTAGCTTTGATGACATCATTATGCATGATAGGCTATTATCCACTATCTATTCAGATCGCTCGGTGAATGCTTCATAACTCTTTAACCAAACATGTGTGACTAGTTACTCCTGACCTTGCTTTGTAGAGTCCATGACCCAACCTTACTCAGTAGACAAAGTAACTTGGTGATAACATATTTGATCTTCTATGATCCCTTTGTATCTTGAATACTGATTTGGATCTTTTCTTTCCTTTTAATTTTGGAACTATTTAGATGTGATCGTGATAACACAATTCCAGTTCTTACTTAAGGACTTAGTTGGAGATGGTGGAGTCACCCACTTCTTGAGTGACATAAGCATCATTTCTTGGACTAGCTTCCTCGATGGATTTAGGAATCCATTTTTGACTCATTTTCTTTTTGATGTTGTTTACTTTAGCTTTCTTTTCATCTTCAATTCTACCTATATTCATGTAATTCTTGGCTAGATGACCAAGTTCTGTACAAGTGAAACATCTTATGGTGGTATCTCTCTTCCTTGTGTGATGTTTAACATAGTTCATGCCAATGTGTCCATACTCTCCACAATAATGACATCTGCACCAGGTGTTATAGTCCCAATCAAATATTGCTTTCACAATTTACTATACTGGATTGAATGACTTGGTTTTGTAGTTTGATGCCTTGTGACCTTGTTTCTTGCATTTGTGACATTTGCCTTCAAATTTTGGTTTCTATTTACATTCATTAGCCTTATGATCATGCTGATTGCAATTGTAACATCTACCATTGATTTTTGCTTTACCATTACTCCAACATTTGTTTGATGTATGACCTATCTTACCACAGTGATTGCAAGTAGGTCTTTGATTCCTTTGAGCACCTTGTTTGGAGGATTCGCCTTCTTCTTTATATCCAATTCATGCTTTAACTTTTTGTATATATAGATTCTACTCATTCAATTGATTTAATTGTTTCATGTATGCTTGGGATTTCATCATTCTCTCAATGACTTGCCTTTTAGCGTTTAGGTCATTCTTCAATCTTTACTGATTTTATTTTTAGATCTCAGCTCACTTCTTATTCTTTCATTGATTTGTCTTTTTGAATTTAGATCATTCCTTAATCTTTCATTGATCTATCTTTGACTCATGAATTCTTCATTTGCATTGGAGATTTGATCTATAAGATCTTCATGCTGAATGGATTGGTTCTAGATCTCATTATTTCTTCCATCTATTTCTTCTTTCATCTTGTTTCTTTGTTCCAAGATTTCACATAGTCTTATCGACTAAATTTCTTGTACTCTCTTGAGCTTTCTTATTTCTTCTTACAGGGAACCATTCTTCTCTAAGAGTTCTTTGATTGCATCATTTGCTTCATTTGAACTACTTGAAGGGAAAAGGTCTTCAATCTTTTCTTTAATGTACTAATGATCATTCATCTGATTTTAAAGTTCCTTCCTTCTTTTTAGGGATTGGGAAAGTTGCTCCTTAGCTTTCTTGAGTTGTACAATGGCCATTTCTAGATCTAGCTTTTCATTATCAATTGCCTCATCAAGTTTGAATATCTCCAATGTCCTTGATCTTTGCTCAAGCTGTCAAGCTTTATCTTGAGAACCACAAATGCTTTGATACCAATTGTTGGAAATATTTAAGACTATGCTAGGTTACTAAGAGGGGAGGGGTGAATTAGTAACCTCAAAAATATTATCAAATATTGATCTTAATTGCAATAATCTAATAATTGTTAAATCATTAAATCAGATCTAACTGTATGCATGAGAAACTAAAAATATAAACATTCATAGCACATGAACACAATGATTTGGTGACCCAAAAACCTTCCAAATAGAAAGTAAAACTAGGGTGGGGATGATACCCACAAAACTTGAATACTACAGCATAAAGTTTTCTTATTAAGGCTTACAATGATCACTTCTAATGATTTGCCCTATTAGGAGCAATTAGGACTACAAGGTCCACCTTGTTAGAGGATTTGCAAACATAGAATGAAGTATGCACTCGATAAAGAGATTTGACAAAAGACTATTAAGTCTACCTTGTTAGAAGATTTGAACTGGTTGACTTATTAGAATGAAACAACTAATCTTTGACTTACAACTGATTTGCTAATAGAGATTCTTTAAACTATTGATCACCTTTAATTGATAGATATGACTCTGCTACTGCTTTGTTGATATGGCCTTACAATATACTTTGTTGCTAATTCACATTCACATGCTTCTTACATATTCTTCACTTTCACTATTCATACATACATACATTCATCTATTTATTCCTTTATATGTAATGAATATGATACAATACATTACATATATATCAATCCAATTTACAAAACTACAAAGTCAACCAATATACAAGTTAACACCAATATTACAAAGTTAGCTCGAGTGAAGACACTCAGGTTCTGAAGACTGACTTGGTGAAGTTCTGATACATAGTGTCTACTGTCATTATTCACCATTGTCATGCATTCAATAGAAGTAGAAGCTCAGTTCATACTAATCATCTTAGAGTAGTCTCAAACTCGGTCTACACTGGAGACTCAGTAAATACTGTGTAACTTGGTAGAAACTAAATTACACATTTACCATGACTATACTAGGTAAACATTGATCATCACATAGCTCGGTTAATGCTATCTTCACTTCACATGAACTATTGGCTCAATTTGAACTGTGAAGCTTGGTAACCACTAAATTGCTCAGGTTGAACTGTTGGACTTCACACTGCCTGATTTCACTTGGTAACCACTAGGATTCTCAGTAGTAACTGTAAAGCTCAGTGGCTACTAAATTACATGGAAAATGCTATAGACTATTTAATGAGCTTGGTAGCCATACAAAATCTAAATAAGTGTTGTCACTAATAAAAAAACTTGACTTAATGTCAACAATAGATGTATAGATAGAGCTCATTTAGATTTCTTCTCATCTTAGAAAAAGCTTAACACTTTCTCATTGGAAGCATGAATGCTAATGATATTCCTATGGAGGAGTATTGTAGATATGTTACTATGATGATACGTTACATTCATGACTGTGTTTGTCATTGATGTCAACATTGTAGTTTTCTATGGTATCTGACAGAAGAACAATGAAAAGATCAAGTTGGTATGGCTAGTTGAGTATTCTCACTATCTAAATTATGGGAGATACTTCTAAGTATCTAGTATATGTAGTTAATGTTGGGTGGAGAAATGTTAATTCTGGAAGAAGTTATGTAAGTTTTAGTGATTTTTATTTTGAGATAGAATTTATAGAGGCATTTTTTTGGCAAACCTATTATATCTCTTAGTAGATTTATTATTCTGATAATCAAGGTTAAGGATGTGCAGAAGACATGTTGATGATGATGTGGTCAAGCTCACTTGTCATAATATGGCATGTACAAAAATTTATTCAAGTTTCAAGGTGACAGATTAATGTTATTGCTAAGTGTAACATGTTCTTAATTTGGTCCTATAATAATTAATTGAGAAGGTCTAACAGCTAACTTAAGGAATTGTTTTATAGATTTGATATAAAGGAAGGAAATTTTCCTTTATCAAGAATGACATGAAGAAGTAATTTGTAAGTAGCACAAGAGCATAATCTAAAGTTGAGCAGAGAAGAGCGGAAGTGAAGGCAACTTCATTACTGATGTTTTATCATGTGATCCAAGGTTTGATTTTTGTATCCAAGGTTTATGATCTAGTCTAAAAGGTCTAACAAAGATTGGTTTGTTTGATCGAATAGAAGAAAGAGGATCTTAATAGTAAATTACTTGTTTGGGCAGTGATCTCTTCTTGTAATTCAAATTACATGTTTGGGTAGTGGGCTCTTGTTTCATACATTGTACTAAAACTCCTAACATGGTTAGCACAACTCCTAATAGGGTTGAATCTCCTAACAAGGACTCTATTTACTAAATATTGTAATAGAATCCTAATAGGGTCCATCCTCTAACAAGAAATATTTATATTAGTACATTATCTTTTGGGCATTATTCCCACTAGGGTTTTCCCTTTGATCAAGGGTTTCCCTAGTTAACATATCTTGTGTAATTATCTATGTGCATCTTGTCATAGTTGCTATTTACTTTGGTTGAATGGATAAGATTGTTCAAGGATAATAAATGTTTTAATTGTTGGATAACTGATTCACCCCCTATAATGCCCCGCCAAGGATCCAAAGAATTAACCTAAAGTTTTACTAAGTTTGCCAAACAATTTTTTTTTTAAAAAAAACATGAAAGATAAACCATTTACAACTTATACATAATAACGGAAGCAATAACAACAATCCAAATGGAAATAAACATAAACATGCATAAACAGGTTACATTCTTTATGGATCCCTTAATGTTGGATTACATCTAAACTAACTAATCATCTAACATCACATCCTCATGAAATAATAATGATACACCCAACATATTTAAACAATATACAAGTGTCCTTTTAGTAATTACATTTTAAATTGCTCAATCATCCACTATACATGTCATAGGGTATGAAAGGCTTTAAAAAAAATACATTTGTGTAAATAAAATACATCATCATACTAACTCTAATCCATGATGCAATAACATAAATGAAACCACAAACCATACATGATACATCATCATAACCATAAATCATCAAACATAACTAAGTGCACAGTTCCTCCCAACCATAAATAACATCATTAGACCATCATGGGTCCTAGCCATCCCTCTGTGCGTAACATTCCAAATCACTGAAGAGATCATCGATATTAACATAGTAGGAATGTCACTCCTAAATCATACTACATCACTTATTGGTTGACCAGTTGTATCGTTATCTTTAACTATCAAAGAATTGTAAATTCTAGGCATATTACCTGGAGGGAAAGATACATCTAGTACTGGGTCGATGATCTGAGCAATACGTCCTGCCTTCTTTTCGACAAGTGTGGAAACTCCAAAAATAAAAGGATTGGTTCTCATAAATAATAAATAGGATAAATCTAACATGCCAAGTAAAGCATAAGATAACATCATCCAACATATGCAAATCATCAATATAAGGATACATGTCCACCATCATAATCATGAATGCATCAGCCACAGTGTCTCAAACAAATCTGAAATGATAAGAGTGATAAAGCATTACCACCCAACCACGTGGAACGTAAGTGGTCCACTCCCACCATGCTGAGGAGATAATCTCAAGTCCCAAATAGGCTATCAAAATCAAATAGCATAAATACTCTCTAAGTCTAGGAATCCTAAAAGTATACTAACTCAAAGGTTCCAATCACAAAATCAACATCTAATTCCTGTCATACCTGACTCTACTCCTTTCTGTTTCTCCTTATTTACTTTAGTTTTTTGTTTTGTCATTAGTTCTATTATTGTGATATTTTAAACTCTGAACACTGTTTTGTTCATGATCAGACAGTTAAGTTTTGGATTTGTGAGATACATTTTTTTTATGGATACTACTTTTGTATTTCAGTTTGATTGTACTTGGGATTTCAGCTGATTAGATCTAGTTCTAATGCTGATTTAGAAATGTATGATTTGATCTCAGAACTGAAATGGGTCTTTGTTATTTATGGATGTTTGCAAGGAATTCTTGATGCAGGATTGTTATTGCGGGTTGTTTAGTTATTGCTTTGTTAACGAAATTCAGATTTGGATTATTTCATATAGATCTGGTATAAATTTATGTGTTGGTTTTTTCAAATTTTATATATTTCAATAGATATATTTAGATGGTAAGCGTGATGTTAAATAGGATGTTTGTAAAACTCTCATGTGTTTATATGTATCGATGAGTGTGTTTACATAGATATTAATCTTTATTTTCTTGATGGAAATTAAACCCATTTAATGTGTGTATGACGAACACATTTTGGTATTCCTAAGATTGAGAATTTCTCATTTATATTGGTGTAATTGTTATTTGTGAGAAATTCATTTCATACCTATTTGTTCTTGATTTGTGTAAATATATTTATTTATATTAAGTAGATATCTTGAAGATTCATACACAAAATTCATATGAATAAAGGGTGAAATAATCACACATATTTATATAAATTTAAGTGTGAAATATTTAATTTGAACTTTGCATATGATAAGATATATATCCGCAGTTGTTATTACTTATGAGGTCATTGTGTTTTCATATATTATATGTAAATGAGGATTCATTTTCTAAAACCCTAGTGGGTTTTGAATGCTATGTTTATGGTAATATGTTAATGGTTTGATTACCTAAATATGGCGGTGGATTTGGACCGTCATTGTACTCGGTCTTGCAGTTGAATTTAATGCATTTTTATGAGGTATTATGGCACTAATTAGTCAATCATTTCATTTTGTGAGTTGGAGTTCCTGTTAAGATAGGGTCGAAAACTTGGCCGCATTGTTCTGTTTGATGAACACCTGGAACCCTTGTTGCTATGGAATCGGTATCATGGAGGAGTTTTTTGTATGTAAATGCATGCTTATGAGGCTGAGTATTGTGGAGTTGCTCACAGCTAGTCAATTTGATACATTTCTCTCTAGTGTTTTTGGTCGGTGTTCGATTTGGGAAATGTGGTTTGGATCTTTGTATTTGGGGCTTTGACTTTGAGTTGTAGTGCAGAGCTTGTGTTAAGCATTCTCCATTTCATGTATTACACGTAGGGGCATTTTCTATCCCTACTCTCTTCTTACTGTTGATTTCTTTGGTTAGTAATAAAAATGTTAATTGATGTATAAAACTATGTTGCATCTCGACCCTCGAGTCTAGAAGTGGGTAGGGCTACACGGGTTGTTGAGTGTTGTCGATTCCCTTGCTCGAGTGTGGATTTGTAGGGTCTTCTTGGTAACTTAGATTTTATTTGAGTTTTGGTTGTTGTTTATTTTTCTTTCTAAAAAAAAAAGTGTTATAGAATGTTGTGCTCGGTTTGGGAATATAGATTTCATTTGGGATATGTTGCTAGCAATTTGAGTTGCTATATATGTTGGAAATGTTTAAGAGTACATTGTTTTTGGTTAAAAGCCAAGTTCTTTATGTTAAACTACTGTGAGTATTGTTGCCAAAAAATTTGTTTTGGTCGACAATCATAATATGTAACAATTGTGTTAGCTTGGGTACAGTTCATTTGGTCATATGATTTTCATACTACCATAAGCAATAGGGCAGAGTGTTGTTTCATTTGATTGTTATATAAACTGTCAATTTAAGCAGACTTTAGAAATTCTAGGCCCGACCATTATAATGATTCACAACTAATGCAATTGAAATGGAAATCAATATGGTATTGATTTGTTACATGAACTTATAATTAGGTTAACACTCAGCAGTAGGTACTCAACCTAGATGTTTTGTTAAATAGTTAGATTGATTCAAAATGATATCGAACTTTTAGGCAACAACACAATTTGTAATTTAACTTTGAAATAGAGT
The DNA here is from genome assembly GCA_028749045.1 of Cupressus sempervirens. Lineage (NCBI taxonomy): Eukaryota > Viridiplantae > Streptophyta > Pinopsida > Cupressales > Cupressaceae > Cupressus > Cupressus sempervirens. Next base: position 585,038,817 of record CM053789.1, read on the forward strand.
TATAACTGATGTCTGGTTTGAATATGCATGTGAAATGGTTTCATTTATAGTTGTATAAGGTTTCATATGATATTTGGAATCTTGTAATTGCTGTTATATGATTTCCAATCATTACATTTTGTCAAACAGTTTGTTAACAGTTAGACTCAATCATTATTTGGTTGAAGAGAGTCAAAACAGAGTTAGAGTATTAATTTAGTTATTTATAGTTAGCAATAGATATTGATATTCTGTTGTTAAATATATATATATATATATATATATATATATATATATATATATATATATATATATATATATATATATATATATATATATATAGTAATGTGTCAAATGGTGTATTTGAGACCATACGTAGTTGTGTTGTGTCAAATATAGCTAAGGAATTGAATAGATGTATGAGATTGTGGTAATGGCATTTGGTTATATGGTTATCATAAAACTTAAAACACATATATTTGGCATCAACATGTTGATAAATAGTTAGTATGAATTTGCAAATTAATGGATTTTGGATGAGCAGTCATAATTTTATTAAATTGTGAAGTTGAATGATGCTATTGTAGTTTAAACAGGGAAATAATGAGGAAACATATTGTGGGTAGAACTGAAATCATAGTGATTTAGATGTTTAGTTAAACACGAATGATAACATCATAATTGATCCTCTGCTCAAACATAGATTGAATTTATTTATGAAAAAAACTGTCTGGGGTGTTAAATTTTGTTATGAAGTATTTCATTATATTTTATAATGTTCAAAATAAAATAGAATTCTACAGATGCAATCTATTATTTATTTGGATTTAGAAATGTTGCAATTTATGATTAAATTGAAATGTTGATTTCAAATAATGAATTGGTTATGATATATGTTGATGATATTTATTTTTAAACAAGAATATCATTTGTACTTTGATATTATTATTTCACTATTTCGAAGGATTAATATAGGTTGTTATGATAGTAGGGTTAAATAGTATAGTACTAAGATCAGTAAATATCATTAAATTAATGTGTTAGTTTAATTGTATTTACGAGTTCTTACTATTATAGTATTTGTTTCTGTTGTTATAGTAATCTAAATTTATCTTTGGAATAGGCAGATTAAGATGTGTTCAAATAGATTAAAGGATGTAGTATCATGTTGAATACTGATTTTATATCTGTTGCATGTACATTCTTAGAATATCTATTTGATGTGTATTTTAAGGATAGCTGTGATGAACATATATTGGAGTGGCTGAATTTGGTTTATCCTGTTTAGTTAATTAATTCAGTGATAACTTTAAAAGGAACTGGGTGGGTTAATTACATATAAAAGATAATTGGCCTTACCTATGACTTAAACCTATATGGTTAAGTACAGAGAACAAGGCATATCTCTATTTTGTCATTGACAAGTATAACAGAGAATTCTGTTATGTGTTGACTATGCGCATACCATACATGGATGCAGAATCTTAGTGCCATAACGATGACACCTCAGTATATATATGATTCATTTATGGGTTATTCTCAGTGTGAGTTTAATTTTGCATTGTCAAGTAAATGTTTACTTCTTGCATATTAATTATGGAATTGCACTATGTTAAGTGAATCAAATAACTGCATTATGGTTATGTATATGTTTGTTCTAACGTGTATGCAGGTGGATTACACTTTTCAACTCAGTGTGTACTGAGCCCCTTTTTGTGTTGTGTTGCATTTTTGTGTGTTTTTCAGGTGCTTCAAGTTGATTAGCAAGTAGCTAAAGATTACTGTTGAAGTTGCTTCATGAATCAGTGCTTAATTACTTGTAGGGTCCATATGTTGGACATTAGAGATCAAAAAGAATGTTGTACTTCACAATTGTACTGAACTCAATATGTAATGGCATCATATTGGTAACATATATGGATGATATCATATTTCATCTTGAGTATTTTGGATTGAGAGTGACTCAATCATTGTATTTGTACTCGTATTAAGTTGATTTAATTTAAAAAAAATTATATTGCGTTCTTTGTACTTGTTATTGGTTTTCAAATTTATTTGCTTTTTTGTTAGTGGTAGTGTTACAATTCCTAAAGGCACAAGAAAGACACGTAGGAAACCTACTATGCAAGTGGGAAAGTGTCATCACACGGATCATGCTAGAGTTACCCTAGTAGTCTCCCAATAGACCCTGACCCCCTAGTGATCCCTGTGCAGCCACTAGTATCCTCTCATACAGACGAGGCATACTATGGAATGCAAGGTCGCAACCAAGCATTCTCTCTACTCCCATCTTAGTCTGTACTAGCACTTGAGGCATGGGCGAGAACAAAACAATTATCTTTTTAGGTTCATTTAGTTAGTATTAGGTGTGAATATTTTCACTTATTAAGGAAACTTACAATGAGTTACCCTGGCAGCCTCTTAGGGCCTCGACCCCCATTGCAAGCCACTTCCCATCACTACAAGTAGATAACCTACCCAAGCTCATGGAATCATAAATCTCAAAATCACAAAAGATAATCCACAATATAAACATCAAATCTCCATGAGCAACTGAAAAGCATAATAGATAATCATGACCATAATAGTTCTCTATTGGCAACTGAAGATATCACTGATAATCAAAATAATCATTGGTTCTCAATAACCAAAATATATCTCAAAATCATACTGATTGAAGACTCTAAAATGGTTGAGTCAAAACATGTCACAACATGACATCATCAAGAAATAAATCAACATTATAGTCCCATCATGGTGACTATAAAGTAATCCAAGGATAACTGATCGATGATGCAAAATGGTTAAGTCAAGTGTCTCAGATACACATACATCTTAGCTTGACACATGAAGACTGATGAGCAATAACAATCAGTAAATACAACATCTCATAGAGCATACCATCACATAACCATGGTTGGGTTTATAAAGATTGAATCAAAAGACATCATCATGACATCACAATCATAACCCCTGAGCCTTTGGTAGATGTCCTATAACTAGTCAACACTAGTCAACCCAAAACCCAAAACAAGAAGCATAGAGAAAACACAATGCAAGCACATGTTTTGGTTTACTAAAATTACATAGTTGAATTGAGTATGGAGATTTTAGTTTCTGTTTGCAAGTATACTTCAAGTATATTAGATTAATCATTTGACCCACAAGTCAACCCATTTGTTCCCTCAATAACATTATCCTTCCATTATTTAAAATTACATTCTAAGAATAACTGAAAGATAAATATTAACTTATTACACTAATCTTCATTGTCTCTTAATTAATATTATTCACTTTATTATTTAATCTTAATTAAATCAATTAATAATGAACATAGGTATGACTCTTTAATTTAATCACTATAATAATTAAATCATCACTAATAACCATTAAAATATCTAAAGTCATTATTCAAGTCATTAGAATAAGACTTATCAACTTCGATGTAAATACTTAACAACTTCACTAAAATAATCGATATTAGCATATCAATTAAAACTCTATTACATAACTTAATTATTAATTAAATTTAAACAACTCTAATTAATTAATTTAATTAATAATTACATATCCATATCAATGACCCAATTAATAACTAGCCATAATTTGTAAGTTAAAGGCCAACCATAATCCAATTCTCTAATATTAATAGTTCAATAATGACTTGTTAATATTTAATAACAAGTCATATTGGAAATCTTATTAATAAGTCTATAATGACCACATTTGTCATTCTTTCAATGAATACTAACATTTTCTTAACAAATTCGTACTATGGATAATCATTTCAATTAAGATTCTATCGCATAACTTAATTATTAATATCATAACTATATTAACAACTCAATAAATATTAGTTGATTAAAAATCAACTGTACTTTAAATCCATTAATATTTAAATTAATAATTTAATAATAACTTGTTAGTCATAACAAGTTATAAAAATCTTATTAATAAATCGACTATACCAGATTCATCACTACGAATACTAATGTCTCATTCCAATTTAATAATAACTAACAAATTATTATTAAATTAATAATCCATTTTTAACATTATTGTGATTATAATATTAGCCAATGTAACATATTGACCATAACATTTAATATTTGTAACTTTACAAATATTAATGTTAAGTCATGACTTTATATGAATATTTCATAATAACATATATTACCATTGATAGCTATATATATTATTAAATATATTCAATTTACATTAATTAATACTTAATACCATCAATTTATAAATAGAATCGATTTATACTACTATTTATTTTTAAATTGTTAATACAATAACAACATTAACATATGATAATAAATATTAATTGCAAACTATTACTAAAACTTAATCGAATTTTAAACCTACCTAACATATTAAACTTTATATAATATAATATATATTATTTTATAACATTATAACATCCTGTAACCCAAAGTGAATATACATATATCACCATCAGCGTTAACATAAGTGGCTTGTGGATTGCAAGTACACTGCGGATCGCAGGTACACTGTGATCACACAGGTAATCTGCGCCGCAGTCACTGCCAGGGGTGGGGGAATGGGTCCATCCTGCCCCTTAATAAATTTTCTTTAATTTTTTTTTTTATATAATATTTTTTATAAAACATTTTCCCTCATATGTGAATCGGGTCTTTTTAGTATATATTCAAATTTTTATAAACATCTTTTAAATAATTATATATATATATATATATATATATATATATACACATACATGTATGTATGTATGTATATATGTATATATGTATATATATGTATATATATGTGTGTGTGTGTATATATATATATGAAATGTATGCAGATTTGTACATATATGTATATTTTAAAATGAGACATATACATAATTTGAAGGGCTTCAGATTTTAAAAAATTTCCTATCTAAATTTACCCATTAGTTCTTTTAATAAGTTTCACTATAAATTTTAACTTAGAATTCTTCACTAAAATACAAACCCTTGTCTAATCAAATCCTTGATTTTATCACCGTTCAAACCCAAACCCGATTTAAAACTAATTTCTTTCCTAATTGGAACTAGGGTTTATCTTACTTGAGCTCTGTATTGATTTCTTTGCACAAGGAGAGAATCAACATGCCAATCTGAATTAAACATTCATCACAAGAATTATCCAAGCAGTCATCTAGCAGACACGATGAAGATAAGAAGAGAAAGCGTGCAAAAAGGGAATATGCAAAAATCATGAGTGCACCTAGATACTGATGCTAATTCCCTTCTCTTCAGAATCCACAGAGCAAGCTCCTTCCTTCTCCCATGATTCTGGTCCTCTAACCACGCTCCAAATGCTCCCCCTAAGCTTGTAAGAGTGCCTCATTATAAAGAACTCTTAGGAAGCACCTAGAATGTCTCTAAAAACAACCAAAAGGTGTTGACAACTAAGCATGGGTCTTTTCCAACTTTCTAGATGAGTCATAAGGTTATAGACACCATGTGCTTAATTTGTGCACTAACTCCTGTGTTGTTGACAACACATGCATAATTAGAGTGCAAACTCTTGTGTTGTCAACATGACAACTCATGAGAGTTCGCATACTCCTATGTGAATGAATAATGCACATTAATTTATTTAATATTCACTTTACTCTTTTCAATTTAATTTTTTAATTTTTTAAATCGTATGCACTCACTTTAATAATTCCACTTGTTTTTATCTTAATATATTTATATTTTAATCACATGCACACATCATGCAACCTATAATCTTTTAATAATTTTAATATCTTTTCCACTTTTACATTTATTTTCGAAACATAATTGCTAAAATATTTATTAACTTAAATAAATATTATCACATTCCAACTTTAAAATTATAACTTTATCTTCAAATTTAATTATTTTATTTAATTAATTTCCTAATTAATTAAATAAAATAAATATTAAAATACCATATTAATTTTCCATTAAATTAAACCATTAGTTAAATCTTTTAATTAGGCTTAATTAATAGAAAATAAACCAAAGACTCATAAAATAAAATACGAAAAACCCACTATAGCAAAACACATACAAAATCAAACCAAAAGGGTTAATATCATGAATTACGTCATCTGACGCATTCAGAGGGTACTCAACTCAAATACTTGTCCTAATTTTCAATTAGGACAAATGGCTTAAAGGGTTGGGATTTGGACTTGAGAATTTATCTCCCCTCTCTTACCATTGAGATAATGCGATAGGGTACGCTCATCTTGGCAATTCAGGAAAGTCGATACTCGGTACCTGCAACCTGCATAAAAATTACGAATGTACATACAATATATATAATGCTAAGCTAAATAGGCAATGTCAAGAAGTGGTGCATCGTGTAGATCCCAACTAGCAGGTGACTATGACTCTGTTCCTTAACCACATCAAAAATGCCATACAAAAGGAAAACAAACATGCACACCATACACATACAAGTATGGGGTAAGTATCCATAAGAAAACACATGTGATGATAAACCATCTAACTAATCAATAACTAAAATAATGTAATAATCATCATGCATACATGAAATGTAGAATCTAAGTAATCTCATCACATATCAACTGAATCCATAGCACAATATCTGATAGTCTCAAAACAATGTTGCTAACCATCAACATAAAACTAGCCCTAAAAGAGTTCGACAATGATAACAAAAATGCGACCTAGGGGCAGGCACTACACCCCCTCCCCCCTTCTTAGTTATCTCAGTGGACTATTGTTTCTAACATTTCCCACCCATCATAGAATCATCTAGTTGATTGACAAGGCATAGATTTCATAATTTCCCACATGATAAGTATAGAGAAATGGTAGATAAGAAGAAAAGACAACCTAATGGAAGTCTAGACTTGACTTGACACATTTCATATTAGATTACCTTTCAATTAGGAGCTCAAAAACTAGGAAGACCTAAAGTACAACAACAGTTGGCTTTGACTTGGGGACTTAGGCATGTGAGTGCCTAAGAAGGAACCTAGCTATCTTTGGGTTTCACAAAAGGATCACAAAAAGACTCAATATATAAGAAAAGGACTACTCACATCTTTATTACAAATGCACACCTTGAAATGGTAAAGACCAATGCCTTAGTCCATTGGGTTGTAGAGTTAGAAAATAGCAAAGGGGAATACAATTTGGGTGGTGGGAATTGGGGTAGCCAACATAAGGAAGGAAACATGCAAAAACAAAGAAACAAGTGACATAAGACAAACAAAACTAAAGCACACAACCTAACCTAAGATATGTATAGAGGTAGGAAGAAATCCACCTAAAGGGACTAGTAGGAAGAAGTAATTACATGAAGCCATTTATTGGTTCAGCAAAATAGGAGCCTTTTCTCAATGGTTGATTCCATCTCCATGGTGTGGCTCCTATGAAGAGTTGTAATAAGATGACTCCCATTTTTTTGGTAAAATAATGTATTAATCTTTTGATTATCCATTTCTACCCAAACAACCACCTTTCATTGTAGCAATCAATTATTTCTTCAACAAGGAGAAATCCACTTTCATAATTTAGAGTGTCTTACTTGGGTAGATGTATCCACTGAGGCAATTATGACTAATGCATAACAGGATCTTAAACTATTTTCATTAGATTGTGAACTAAGCTCCTAATGTCATTGGCCTTATCAAAGATCAATCTTTCTTTAGAAGCTGTTAGAATTATGTGCCCTTCTTCCTAATAACTTGTATTATCTTGAAAGTGAAACAAAGGATTATCTTTGGTGTGTAACTTCTTCTTTGCATCTTTCAACACAAATTAAGGATTTTAAAAATAATAATAGTCACTTGATCTTTCATTAATGCCCATGCATTCATCTACAAACTCATCCTCATCTTCTAATATGAAACTTTTGGTATCATAAGACAAGAAGGGAGCTACCAACGTTGTTATATTTTTATCTTCCCTTATGTTATGGAGAGCTTGCTCTTGATCATCATCAGATGTAAAGACATTATTATTAGAGATGAAATTTCCAAAACTCAAAACCTTACCAAGAATGGAAGTCTCCTCACTTGCCAAGATTCTTTGAAGAAAAGGAGTTGATTGAGGTAGTAGATAACCATGACTTTCTTTCTCCTCATTTGAATCCTCTTCACACACAAAATGATACACCTTGGGTATGTAAGAGTTAGTATTCACACTCCTACTTTGAAAATGCTAATAATAATAAATTGTTACATTCATATTCTCAACTACACAAGCTAAATTTTGATATTGTTTGAACTGAGAATTAAAGCTTTGAACATTTTTTAATACTGGGGATCATAACACCTTTATCTTCTTTCATCCATCTTGATAAAAATAAGTCATCTTCAATCTTAATGGTTTCTTGTTTTCATGTTTCAAAGTCACTTACCTTACTATGCCTAAGATAATATCCAAGCTCCATTTGCATGGCCATGATGAAAACTAAAACTTAATTAGTTAGGCTAGGCCTATCATCTTGAGGGATTTTGGCTAGTGTTCAATCAAAACAATCTATAAAATCTTGTATCTCTTCATCATCTCCTTCTCTAATTTGGAAGAAGATACATAGTAGTGAGTATACATCTACTACTAGTTAGAACCTTACAAGAAAGCTTCTCTCTAACACCTTCCATCCTATGATGCACTTGTCCTCCAAGTACTAAAACCATGCAGCAACTGGATCCTCCAAGCCAATAGATGTAGGTCCTTTATAGAGAGTCACCATCCTCCATCCTCAGGGAGGAACCTTCAATCCTATCCCTAGCAAAATTGCCAAAAAATGTTGGTAAACAGTTTATCCCTCACCTTTAATTGACTTTATCTTGACTCCTTGTGCCTAAGATTGTGAGACACAAGCTATCACTAACATATTGGATTAGTGCAATCTGATGTCACTAATCACTAAATGAAGGGCACAGCTCCCCTATATGCAAGATGTGTAATGAAATATGTTTTTAATTTATCGAAGTGTGGGGGTATGCTCTTGACTTGAGATTAGAATAGGATTTAACCAATTTACTCATAACTATAAGTAACTTAGGTGGGTTTATGGTCTACATATAACACTACTCCTACTCCTAAATGCACATTAAACCTACTCAATGCAAGGGGGATATAATGGAAGATGAATGTTCATGGCCCTAAGTGGCTCTTAGACTAGTCAATGTTGGCCAATATCAACCTTTCATCTCACTTCAACTCTAGCTTCACAATACATATGTAGGATGCAATGTAGCCCAAGAAAAGAGTAGAAATGCACATGATAACAACACTCAAATTACTTGAGTTGTTAACACTGAACAACTCTCATTAGCTACCCATTAACAATTTGACATGTTCTTGTCCTCAAAGTTATCTTGGAAAACAAGAGATAATGAAAGGAAAATAAATAACCAAACATCATCAAATCTCTCCCTACAACCTTTCAATTCTCACTCAATAGTCTTAGCTACAGGGTAAAGATTGTAGAATAAATTAGAAATTCTATTTACTTCTCAAAAAGTTAAATTTATAGCCGCCCTTTAAAGTTCTTGGCTAGTTACAGATTCATCAGTTATACTAACAAAGCACTTAAATCACTTGGGAATCAATAGTTATCCATTACCTCTTAGAAAACAACTCATATTCCTCTTTAGCTCCATAGAAGATCTTTGGCACCATTTCTAGCTTTTCATATTACAATGGCTACCTTATCTTTAAATTCTAAGTGTCAATCTTGCTCATATCAAATCAACGGTCAAGATTCAAATATCTTGTTTTAAATGACCCATGCATTGCCTTTTCTCTTACGAAAAATAGGTAACCTTTTCTCTTACGAAAAATAGGTAACCATGATCTCCTCTCATCTATTTAATTTTTGGCCCAAAATGGATTTGAGTGTGGACATGTATCATTATCTTGGAGATTTTTTCTAAGACTTTTTTTCCTTCAATATTTAGGTCCAAAACACAACTAGGGCCATTTGATCTTTATTGATCGAACGATGTGTAACTGTACTTGGGTGGGCCCATCCTTTTTGAACAAATGAGATTAACGACTCCCTGTCATAATAGATGTTACAAAAAATATTCCACATGTCCTATTTCTAGAGAATTTTTGAATACAAGATGACTATTGCTCAAAATTGGCCCAAAATTCATTTGGAGTCTTGATCTAAGATGATCAAATAGTGGTTAGCTTGATGATATAGGCCCCCAACTTATTATGTGGAAAGAGATCTATGGCCCCCACTACACTATGAAGATTAAAGAGTTTGCATCTAGCTCAAGTAGTAAAGTGAGGTCCATTGGATTTAATCACTTATTAACCACTTAACATGGCTCGATGTGGGTCTATTTCAACATGGATCTTTATGAGTGGAGATTGGACTCTTCAATGCTTGGTCACACAAATCCTTACTTATATGATATTTGACTTTTCTTCTTCCCGACATGGCTGGTCACGATTTGATCTAGACCATTGCTATGATCACATCAATGACCCAAAAAAAATTTCCAACTTTTTCCTATGCTTTCCATGATCTCTTTGTTGAACCAGTTGTTTCTTCATTTCTCTAGCTTTGTATCTTTATGGAATCTTTTCCTCTAATATATACAAAACTATTTCTTCACTTCAAGTAGGTTCTAAGCATGGATAGATGTATCAATAGAGGTTATTTAGCTTTCTTCTCATCTCGAGAAAATTTTAACACTTTCCCACCCATCCTAGCATCACCTAGCTAACTAACAGGGCATAGTTTTCATAATTTCCCAAATGGTAAGCATAGAGAAAGGGTAGATGAGAAGAAAAGCTATCCTAATGGAAGTCTATATTTAAATTGACACATTTCACATTAGATTACCATTCAGTTAGGAGATCAAAAATTGGGAAGACCTAAAGTACACCAACCCATAACAAGTCTTTTACTTTGATAATTTTCTTTCCATTGTAACACATTTTCTAATAGTGCATGCCTACACTTTTTTTTTTAAATATTGAACTATTGGCATACAATTATTATAACTGTACAAAAGCCTTACATACTCCATTAAATAAATAACTTTGTTATAGCTGAAATTTATGCCATCCATGGAAAATAGGCCCAAATCATGTAATGGCAATGGAGCTATGTGATATATCCTCTTGTTAGCACAAAAATTGGTGTTAATTGGAGGTAATTCCTTGGGTACCCTTTCTTTTTGAAGATGTGTTTACCTCAAGGGAACCTTGATGTAACCTTTTGTCTCATCATCATAAGAACATGACCCTCCTTGAGCAAAGAAAAATTGCATGTGTTTATTGAATTTACTTATAATCTTTTGAGCTCTAGTTCATCTCTCTTTTTTAGACCTACTACATGTCTCACTATCCTCTTTAATCCCTACATTTCCCTTACTCAAGGAAGACAAATCTAAAAAATGCAAAAGTAGTGGTACCTTTAGCCCATCAAATGAGAGATACAATTGAAGGAGAAAAATAGTTTTCTATCAAATGAGGCTAATATTGATGAGGTCGGCCTAAAGTTGATGTTGAAGGTAACGAGACAGCAAGCATCTAATAAATCATACCTCTTGATCCATGTCATTATGTAGGATCCTCATCAAAGGGGTATCATTTCCTACCTATGTAAATCATTTATCTTAAGTTAGTTACAAATTACATGATACATATGCTACAAATTACATAAAACATAACATGAACAATATTCATACATCATAGTCATTATATTTTTTAAATTCATTACCTCTACTTTACGTGTGATAGCTACACAATATCCTCAACCAAAGGGGTGACGATGCCTAAAATCCTTAGCCTATTTTGAAAAAGGGAAGAGAATCATGGACAAAAAATATATCATAAGTAATCAGAACCAATAATTGAGCATCATATTACATATTCTGAACATGTGTAAAATGAAGCACCTATTTTTTTATCATTAGAATTTAACATGGTAAAATAATTATACAATGGCCTTAGACTTAAACATGAAATATATTAATCATGAAAACCTATAATAACTTAAATAAATTTCAATGAATACATCAATACCTCTTACATTTCATTGATCATACCTCATACATTTCCACTAAGCATGTCATTGATCATCTTCTTCATCCATCTCATCATCACCATGATCATCATCATCATTTTTGTCATCATCATCATCATCATCATTATCATCATTGTCATTGTCGTCATCATAATCATCATCATCGTCATTGTTGTTGTCATCGTCATCATTATCATCATCATCTTCTTCTTCTTCTTCATCCACTAATTGTCATTTATGATCATCTACTTCATCTTCCACTTCTTTGGTATATTCTTCTTCAATCACATTATATTTTACCATTCTTTCTCTTTAATATGAGACTACTTATGTTTGCAACAAATTCTGTGGGAAATTTAGTTTTTTGTATGTCTTTTTTTCTGGCATCATTTTGTTGTTGCACTAATAACCAGGGAAGGGAAATCATAGTAATCCAATTTCCATTACTATTTGATTCAATGAAAAACTTCAATGCATGATTGGATTCATGAATGTCATTAAAAATTTTAACCATTTTTTCTTTTTCACACTTTCTATCCAATATTTTCCATAGAGTATCTGATACATTCTTTCCAATATGCATAGTATCAAAGAAATTCACAATTGGGAGGTGCTCATAGTACATAAACCTACTAAATTATCTAGTATATCTTTTTAGTCCTTTTAGAAGTTGCTCATCAATTCCTTGATGACCGTCATGAACATCAATTACATCATTAATACATAAAGGACAATATCCAAATATAAATTTCATACAAAAACCATCAAATGGAATTAAATTACCTCGAGGATTCATTATATTTTATTCCAACTTCCATGGGTGAGGTGGCAATCTTGGTGGCTTTGATGTCATCTCTTCTTTCCCATTGAAAATAATTTTTTTGGTAATTCAATACTTATGATTTTTTGTGGAGAAAGTGCATATGCTCATCAAACACCTACTTTCCTAAAAAATTTGAATGATGAGATTCCATCTTTGGACCACAAACTGGACATGCAAATTTTCCCTTTTTTTGAAGACCTATAATATCGTGTATAATTAGATGACATATGTTAATTTTGATACTTACAATTACCATGTGCAACTTAAAACATACAATAAAAATGTGTTAGTACTATTACATACCCAAAATATGTGTTAATATATTTACATACCACAAAAATGTGTTAACCCAAGGCCATCATGTATTGTCTATACAAGTATTGCACAGAATTAAAATTTTCTTTTTACTATTGGTCTAGAGATGTCATACATAGTGAACCCATTCCATAACTCCAACAACTGATCAATAAGGGGCTCAAAATATACAATCATATCTTTCACTGGGTACTTACATAGTTGAATAGACATAAAAAAAGGTAATTATTATGGTCATTTTGATGTGGTATTAATAAATTAATTTAGATGACTATTAAATGAAAAATACCTAGTACAATCATTGCTAACATTATGTGCTCTCTTTACAAATCTACAAGGAGGAATATTATTTTTAATTAAAAAAAGGCTAAACTGAGTAAACAAATCACATCTTTCCAAATGGATTGGCATCATCAGCTACTAATGAAAGCTTCAAATTATGAGGTTCTTCTTTAAATAGTGGCCACATATCTTATATGTCCTTAAATATAGAACCATCGATAGGCATTTTCATAATGTCATCTTGACTTCTATTGTGTGCATGGTAACCCATAAATTGTACCAAGCTAGTGCACTTGAACAATCATTGCAGATGTGGGATAATGGAAATATATCAGAGAAATATGCAAGGAACCTTATGCTATTTGATCTTATCAATATCTACTAATGTGACAATTAGGAAAATATTTTCATGTTTTTTATGATATATAATATTATCATTGGGACATGTATGTATTTTTCCCTTAAGTAGAACACCACCTTTAGCAAGATTTGGTGTGATTATGTTAGAAGTTAGAAGATGGGTATTCTAAATAATAACATTACTGGCATCACTTGAAAAAGAGGATGTGGTTGATATCAGACAAAGAGTAATGGGGCTCATAATTATTTTTTGTGGTCCATGTGCTTATCTTGTTATTATTACTTGGATTTTTTTTCATCTGTGTGACCACTGTTATAATTGCTTCATTCTCAAGTTTCTTTTTTTTAGCTTTACTACTTTTTTTAGCATGCATTGTCAAAAAGCTTGGATAATGTCAGATACTTCTAAAACATATTTTGAGGATTTGGGTGAGAGAAGAGAAATGGGTGGAAACATATTGCATTTTGAGCCAAGTTTCATTAAAAAATATAATGAATCACCTGGACTTGTTTTAAAGAGGGTGGGCAACTTTCATTTATGCAGTGTATTGAGGGATAAGATTAGTCTATTTCCATGCAATCAACACTTGGAATAATAGGTGGGTGATTGTGAATGGGATTTGGTTTGAGATCAATCAAGAAGTCATTACTAAGGTTGACATCTTCTCCTTGGATGGCCAAAAATGGAAAAAGAAATGTTATGCTATGGATGAAACCAACCTCAACTAGTTCTTCTGCACTATTGAAAGTCTAAGTCATGAGCATGGTGAGATTGTTAGATTGACTTTTCTAGATCCTTGGAAAGAGTTATGTTATGCTATCATATGTTATATCACTTTGGAGGGTAGGTCTTATATTTCTAACTACTAAAATTTTCCTATTTTGAACCATTTTAGGAACCATGACCTTATTTTGTTTCTGTACCTCATCCTTCATTTTATGGAAGATAATGTCCTTAAGGTGAGTGATAATATGAAAAAGGGTAAGCCCTATAATTTCCTTCACTAGGATTTTATGTTCAAATTGTTCAGCTTCCACAAAATCCTTTTTCCTTCCCAGCCTATCAATATTCAAGTTGTTCTCCCTAGCCCTACCATTTTCACCTCGACCCTTCAAATTTTGACTATGGTTGTATCTATTGTTGATAATAAAATTTGCAAGTCCTCTCTACACTATATCTTTAAGAAAATTAATATGGAGAAGGATATTCACATAGTGGACTTTGATGTGAAAATGGAAGGAGGAAGATGGAAAACGTTTAGGAATAAGAAATAATGGTTGAAAATATACCTCAAGGCCAAACATGAGTGCCCTGCTAGGTTGGATTCCATTGCAAAAGAAAATCCCATTTATAAAAACTGTAGAAGAAGAAGATTTTAAGGAAGAAATACATTGAGGATGGGGAAGAGGAGATGCCTAGTGAAGGGAAAGGGGGTGAACGTAGCCGTACTAATAGTCACTTAAGCCATATCGTGTCTCATGTTCTAGATACCCTCAAGAATGGTATCCATGACAACTCTAAATGGGTGGGTGAAAATCGTGAGACTCTCACCTTCCCCCCTCATCAACATGGAAAAGGAAAAAAGATCTAGGATCCCCAAGGGGATCCTCAAAGGTGAAAACCACAAACATGGTGAGGATTTGGCAACCATTGAAAGGAATTTCAAAAGATTGGAGGAGAGTGTCGAAGATATTATTGAACAAAGTTTCAATGATGTGGCTAGGTTTGAGGTTAGATTTATGCACTCAAAAAATTTTATGCTTTACATTTTGCATGCTGAGAACAAAGGTCATACTACTATGGTGGGGGTGGACACCGTGGGGTCTCTCTACTGGTTCTTGACTAATGATTGGGTACAACTACTTTTGGATAAGCCAAAGACAAAGGAGAAGAATAAGGAGAAATAGCTCTACTTGTTGCTTTAGTGTTTTGTTATGTTTTATATTTTACATGGCCTTTTTGGGCTCTATTCATGGTGCTTTTTATGCACTCTTTGTTAATACTAGCTATGTATATATTATGTTTAAGATTTCTCATCATTTCTTAGTGATGGTTAGATTTTGGGACACTCTAATTTGGGGGTTTTTGAAATTAAGAAGGGGGGTAGGTTAATGTGTTATATCAAACTTATAGCTGTTCTAAAAGAATTTTTTTTTGTTCAACCCCTATTTTTGGCTTCTCTTTAATTTCAAAACTTTTTTTGGTACTTGAATTATTGGTCCCTATAAAATATTTTTTCTTTAATATAAAATAATAATTGTGATATCAATGTCCTATTCTCTTACAACAAACTTTTCCTACGTTCTTAAAATTATACAATTATTGAATTTAGTAATTTTAAAGATATTTTAAACTAAAAATAAATAGTATTAAGGTCATTAATATAAATCTCTTTTTTACTTTTTCTTTTCCATTGCTACTCATATTTTAAAAATTATACCCTTTAATTTTAATAATAGTAGTACTAATACGCTAAAATTTAATGCCAGTTAATATTAATAAACAAAAATAATAAATTATTAATCTCCTTTACATTATAGAGCTTTATAATACATATAATTAAGAAAATCATAGATAATTCCATTCAAACATGTATTCCATGGAGTAATTTATTGAAGTTCAAATGAGAAAGAAAGATATGTAAAGAAGGCCAAATATTTTTTGGTTGCTCCTTCTGTCAGTTGTTCCGTTGTGCCTGTCTTGGTTAGTAATCCAATTTCCATTACTATTTGATTCAATGAAAAATTTTAATGCATGATTGGATTCATGAATGTCATTATAAATTTTAACTATTTTTCCTTTTTCACACTTTCCATCTAATATTTTCCATAGTTTATCTGATGCATTCTTTCCAATATGCATAGTATCAAAGAAATGCACAATTGAGAGTTGCTCATAGTACATAAACCTACTAAATTATCTAGGATATCTTTTTAGTCCTTTCAAAAGTTACTCACCAATTCCTTGATGACTTTTATGAACATTAATTACATCATTAATAAATAAAGGACAATATCCAAATATAAATTTCATACAAAAATAATTAGATGGAATGACATTACCTCAAGGATTCATTATATTGTATTCCAACTTCCATGGGTGTGGTGTCAATCTTGATGGCTTTGATGTTGTCTCTTCTTTCCCATTGAAAATAATTTTTTTGGTAATTCAATACTTATGATTTTTTGTCGAGAAAGTGCATATGCTCATCAAACACCTACTTTCCTAAAAATTTTGAATGATGAGATTCCATCTTTGGACCACAAATTGGACATGCAAATTTTTCCTTTTTTTGAAGACCTATAAGATCGTGTATGATTAGATGGCATATGTTAATTTTGATATTTACAATTACCATGTACAACTTAAACATACAATAAAAATGTGTTAGCACTATTACATACCCAAAATATGCGTTAATATATTTACATACCACAAAAATGTGTTAACCCAAGGGCATCATGTATTGTCCATACAAGTATTGCATAAAATTAAAATTTTCTTTTTCCTATTGGTCTAGAAATTTAATACATAGTGAATCCATTCTATAACTCCAACAACTTATCAATAAGGGGCTCAAAATATACAATCATATCTTCCACTAGGTACTTACATAGTTGAATAGACATAAAAAAAGATAATTATTATGGCCATTTTGATGTGGTATTAATAAATTAATTTAGATGACTATTAAATGAAAAATACCTAGTACAATCATTGCTAACATTATGTGCTCTCTTTACATATATACAAGGAGGAATATTAATTTTAATGACAAAAATAGGCCAAACTGAGTAAGCAGATCACATCTCTCCAAATGGATTGGCATCGTTAGCTACCAATGAAAGCTTCAAATTATGAGGTTCTTCTTTAAATAGTGGCCACATATCTTCTATGTCCTTAAACATAGAACCATCCATAGGAATTTTCATGATGTCATATTGACTTCTATTGTGTTAATGGAAACACATAAATTGTACCAAGCTAGTGCACTTGAACAATCATTGCAGATGTGGACTAATGGGAATAAATCAGAGAAACATGCAAGGAACCTTAGGTTATTTGATCTAATCAATATCTACTAATGTGACAATTAGGACAATATTTTCATGTTTTTTATGATCTATAATATGATCATTGGGACATGCATGTATTTTTTGATACTTCATTTTAATATCTTTCATAATGGCCGATAATTCTCAGTAAGAGTGATGCAAGAGCATCCTAGGTGCAAGGGCAATCTTGCGTCACCCTAAAATATTTTATTTCTAGTCTTTTCTATTTTAATAAGGACTAGTAGATAGGGTGATTACTATTTATGAAAACTTACTATTTTTATTAAGTTTGTCATACAAGCTTAGAATGTTCACATTTTCTATAGGATGATTCATTTTAGAGCTGTGAGCCTACTATAAAAATACCATTGCTCAAGTATTAGTATAAAAAAAGTTATTGCAAAGTTTCAATGGAGAAATTTGTAGAAAAATGTTGAGGATCACCATTGGAGGCCTTAGAATACTCAGATGAAGTTTGAAAACTCAAAGGGCACTAGCATAGTTTCGAGCCTATAGATCAGGAGCTGGCATTTTAGAAAAGTGGTTATAATAGCCAATCAGAGCAACGGTTTGTGAGTTATGGCCTTCAAGAGTTGGACTATAGAAATTTTTAAAACAATTTGTCAAAGATGTATTTTGTCAACTCTATATATTTTTTTGGGGTTTTTCGGCCCTAGATATTAAGTTTGAGCATCTAGAACCTTCCTAGGTGGCATAAAATTGCCTATTTAAGAAAAGCTTGAACATTGTCTAGGACAACTCTAGGTGATAATTCACAGCTTGTCTTGAAAATTATTGTACTAAAGGCACCCATGTGGGTTAGCATATTATATTTATGAATTTTGGAATTCTACATTTATGGTGCAAATAAGATGTCCATATTTTGTTCTTGCTTTTTTTTCCATTTCTATGTTTCTGTTATGAGTTTAAGGTATTAAGGCGTGCAGCCTACATCAAGTGATATCAGAGCTAGAGTTCTTGAGTGTGTGGATAGATTGTTGACTGTGAGGCAATTCACACTAGGACCGTTGTTTGGGCTAAGCATGTAGACAAATCACCGATTGTGAGGTAGTTTGCACTAGGGTTTTAGCAAAAGTGTGAAACTACCTCCACAAAGAGAGCATGGTGAAAGAGCTTTAGGTGTTACACTAGAGAGTTTTTGAGCCCTCCAAAGACAAATGCAAGCACTAGAAGAAAAATTGCGTAGAGGAATGAATCTTCCCATAAGAGACAAAAGTGAGGATGAGAATGAAGTAGAAGAAAATGATGAAGTAGAGGCAATTCTAACTCTAGATGAAGAAAGGCATTTTAGGGCCATCTCCAAGATTGGAAAAAGACCTAAGATTGAGGTTCTCACATTTTTAGAAAATCTTAACCCAGAGGAGATGATCAATTGGATCAATGAACTAGAGGAGTACTTTGAGTATGAAGATATTAATGATCAGGTCAAGTTTGTGAAGGTAAAACTAAAGGGACATTTTAAGATTTGGTGGCAAGAGGTTCAGTTGGAGTGAAATAGAAAGGGAAAGGACAACATCACTAGATGGGATTGGATGAAAGATAAACTAAAGTGACAATTCATTCCTAAGGATTATGAGCTTGATTTATTGAAGAAGATGCATCAATAACTTAAATAAATTTCAATAAATTTCAATAACCTAAATAAATTTCAATGAATACATCAATACCTCTTACATTTCATTGATTGTACCTCATACATTTCTATTAAGCATGTCATTGATCATCTTCTTCATCCATCACATCATCATGACCATCATCATTATTGCCATCATCATCATCATCACCATGATCATCATCATCATTGTCATCATAATCCTCATCATCATCACGATCATCAACATTACTACCATCATCATCATCATCATCATCATCATCATTATCATCATCATCATCTTCTTCTTCTTCTTCTTCTTCTTCATCATCCACTAATTGTCATTCATGATCATCATCTACTTCGTCTTCCACTTCTTCGGTATCTTCTTCTTCAATCACATTATATCTTACCATTCTTTCTCTTTAATATGAGACTACTTATGTTTGCAACAAATTTTGTGGGAAATTTAGTTTTTTGTATGGCTTCTTTTATGGCATCATTTTGTTGTTACATTAATAACCATGGAAGGAAACTCGTAGTAATCCAATTCACATTACTATTTGATTCAATGAAAAACTTCAATGCATGATTGGATTCATGAATGTCATTACAAATTTTGACCATTTTTTCTTTTTCACACTTTCTATCTGATATTTTCTATAGAGTATCTAATACATTCCTTCCAATATGCATAGAATCAAGGAAATGCACAATTGGGAGGTGCTCATAGTACATAAATGTACTAAATTATCTAGGATATAAATGTACTAAATTATCTAGGATATCTTTTTAGCCCTTTTGAAAGTTGCTCATCGATTCCTTGATGACCTTCATGAACATCAATTACATCATTAATAAATAAAGGACAATATCCAATCATACAAAAACTATCAGATGGAATGACATTGCCTCAAGAATTCATTATATTGTATTCCAACTTCCATAGGTGAGGTGTCAATCTTGGTGGTTTTCATGTTGTCTCTTCTTTCCCATTGATTTTTTTTTTTGGTAATTCAACACTTATGATTTTTTTTGGTAATTCAATCTTGGTGGTTTTTATGATGGTTACTATTTATGGGAGCTTTCTTTTTTTAGTAAGCTTTTTATACAAGCTCAGAATGTTCTCATTTTCTACAAGAAGATTCATTTTACAGTTGTAAGCCCACCATACAAATCTCATTGCTCAAGTATTAGTATCAGAGAAATTATTGCAGAGTTTTGAGGGAGAAATTTGTAAAAAAATCTTTAGGATCACCATTGGAGGCCTTAGAATGCCCAGATGAAGTCTAAAAACTCAAATGAAGGGCACTAACATAGTTCTAAGCCTATAGATCAAGAGTTGACATTTTCAAAAGATGGTTATAATAGCCAATCAGAGCAACAATTTGTGAGTTATGGCCTTCAAAAGTTGGGCTACCAAAATTTCTAAAATAATTTGTCAAAGATGTATTTGGCTGACTCTATATGTTTTGTTAGGGTCTGTCAACCCTAGGTATTAAGTTTGGGCATCTAGAACTTTCCTGGGTGGCATAAAACTATCTATTTAAGAAAGGCCTAAACATTGTTTAGGAAAGCTCTGGGTGATAGTTTATAGCTTGTCTTGCAAATTATTGTACTGAAGGTACCCATGTGGGTTAGCATATTATATTTATGAATTCTATAATTCTACATTTCTGGTGCAAATAAGAATTCCATATTTTTTTCTTGCATTTTTACCCATTCCTATGTTTCTGTTATGAGTTTAAGGTATTAAGGGGAGCACCTTGCATCAAGTGGTATCAGAATTAGATTTCTTGAGTGTGTGGATAGATCACTGACTATGAGGCAGTTTGAACTAGTACCATGGTTTTGACTGAGCATGTAGATAGATCACTGATTGTGAGTTAGTTTGCACTAGGGTTTCAAAAAAAGTGTGAAACTACCTCCACAAAAAGAACGTGATGAAAGAGCTATAGGTTTTACATTGGAGGGTTTATGAGCCCTCCAAAGACAAATGAAAGCATTGGAATACAAATTAGGTAGAGGAATGAATCTTCCCATAAGAGACAAAAGCGAGGATGAGGATGAAGTAGAAGAAAATGTTGAACTAGAGGTAGTTCTAAATCCATATGAAGAGAGGCATTTTAGGGCCATCTCCAAGATTGGAAAAAGACCTAAGTTTGAGGTTCTCACATTTTTAGGAAATATTAACCCAAAGGAGCTGATTGATTTGATCAATGAACTAGAGGAGTACTTTGAGTAGGAAGATATTGACAATCAGGTCAAGTTTGTAAAGGAAAAACTAAAGAGACACATGAAGATCTGGTGGTAGAAAGTTTAGTTGGAGTGAAATAGAAAGGGAAAGGACAAAATCACTAGATGGGATCAAATGAAAGATAAACTGAAGTGACAATTCATTCCTATGGATTATGAGCTTGATCTATTGAATAAGATGCAAGGGTTGAAGCAAGCAAAAAAATTTGTTCAAGAGTATACTGAAGAGTTCTACCAAGTTCTTATTAGAACCAACCATGCAAAAGCTAATAAGGAGAAAGTTGTCTGTTATCTTAATGGGTTAAGGTCTAGCATTCAAGATGAGCTTAGTCTAGTTCAAATGAGAAATATTGAGGAGGCATACTAGTTTTCCCTAAGAGTTTTGAGGAGAAGCTAAGCAAGAAGTTTGACAATAAGAATAGTAGAAGAGGTCATGGTGGAAGATTTGGTGGACAATCTTATGGTGGTCGTAATGATGATCAAAAGAAGAAGGATGAGGATGGAAGTAGTAGTAAGAATTAGAGGAGAAAAAATTTCAATCATTTCCATGATTAGAACAATAGAGATCAAAGAGAAAGAGGCAAAAGACAAGAATAGAAGGTTATATTAGAGTTGCACATGTTGATGAAGATGCCAAAAGAGGAGAAGTCCTATTTAACCAAAGAGTCCTACTGAGTGGTGGGAATGAACCTGAGCAAAGAAGGAGCTTGTTTCACACAAGGTGTAGATGTGAAGATAATTACTGTGATGTGATCGTTGATGGTGGAAGTACTAACAATCTAGTGTTAGAAATGATGGTCACCAAGTTGAAACTAAAGAGGTAGAAACAACTATGTCCATACTATATTGCTTGGGTGCAAGATTACCACAAGGTCATGGTCAATTAGCAATACTCGGTAAAGTTCAAGATTGGAAGCTACTAGGATGAGGTACTATGTGATATCATACCTATGGACATATGTCATATGTTTTTGGGTAGGCCGTGGTAGTTTGACAAGCATGTTGTACATGATGGGCAAGCAAATACCTACACTCTAACTAAGGATGGAGTCAAACATAAGTTGAAGCCATTGAAGGATAAAGAAGAAAAGGTATCTAGTGATAGAAGAATATGTTTTGTTGATGGAAAAGAGTTTCTTAAAGGTATGAAACATGAGCATATGTGTTTGTCTATAATTCGTAAAGATAGTAAAAAAGAAGTAGAGGAGGGACCTGTAGAAGTTGCATATATGTTGGAAGAGTTTTTTGATATTGTATTAGAGAATGTACCTAATGGATTGCCCTGAATGAGGAAGATCAGTCACCATATGGATTTGGTTCCAGAAACCATTTTTCCAAACAAGGCAGTGCATAGAATGACACTAGTAGAAAGTGAAGAGTTGAATAGGCAAGTTCATGAGTTGTTGCAGAAGGGGTTGATTTGAGAGAGTCTGAGTTCATGTGTTGTACTAGTAGTATTAGCAACAAAGAAGAATGGAGAATGGAGGATGTGCATAGATTCTTGTACTATCTATAGGATCACAATAAAGTATAGATTCCCATTGCCAAAGATGGATGATATTATGGACTGTTTGAGTGGAGCTAAGGTATTTTACAAAGATAGATCTGAAGAGTGGGTACCATCAGATTTGTATAAGAGAAGGTGATGAGTGGAAGACTACTTTCAAGACAAGGGAGGACTATATGAGTGGTTAGTCATGCATTTTGGGCTAACCAATCCACAAGAACTTTCATGAGGCTCATGAATGAGGTACTAAAGGAGTTTTTGGGTAAGTTTGTCATTATTTACCTAGATGATATATTGATCTTTATTAAGACATTGGAGGAGAATTTGATTCATATTCGCAACGTGTTTGATAAATTGAGGAAAGAAAATTTGTTGATAAACTTGAAAAAGTGCAATTTTTTAAAGAAAGAGTTGGTGTACCTGAGATTTGTAGTCTTAGGAGAAGGTTTGAAAATGGACCCAAAGAAAGTGAAGGCTATCCTTGAATGACCTACTCCAAGGAGTGCGACAGAGGTAAAATCTTTTCATAGACTGGCTACATTTTATAGAAAGTTCATAAGAAGTTTTAGTAGTATTTATGGACCCTTGACAAAAACAATGAGTGGGGATAGGAAAGAGTTTAAGTGGAGTGTAGGAGCAGATAAGAGTTTTAATCTGTTGAAATAGAAAGTTATTGAGCAACCTATTTTAGTAGTTCCTAATTTTAACAAGGTGTTTCAAGGAGACTGTGATGCTAGTGTTTGAGCCAGGAAGGTAGACCTATTGCTTATTATAGTGAGAAGTTGAATGATGCAAAAAGAAAACATTTTGTTTATGATAAGAAAAATTTTATGTTAATAGTTCAAGTATTGAAGAAGTGGAGACACTATCTTGTTCTTAAGGAGTTTTTTTTGTATACTAATCATCAAGCTTTGCAATATTTGAATAGTCAAAGAAAATTGAACCAAAGTGTTAGGATAAACCACGGACAGAAATAAAAACTACATGCAAATATAACCAATAACAAAAAATAATAGAACACACAGAAATGAACACAAGGCACCAAGATTTAACGTGGTTCACCCAATCCCTGGGCTACGTCCACCAAACAGAAAGTTCGATCTTATTACAATCCAGTGATTACAACCTGATTACAATCCATAATCCCTTACAGCTCAATACCGCCGCAAGAACCAATTTCGTATCACCACATATATAAAATACCCAACCCTAAGCCCTTTTTATACAAGTATTAAACCACTTTAGGGTTATAACATGTCGGCTATATGTCGGCCATAATATGTCGGCTACCATGTCGGCTACTTCCAAAATTTTTTTTTTTTTCGGGGTGATGCCCCGAACCCCACTATTTATGAAGTATGTATAGTACTTTCCTGATCAGTCACCACAATCTAACAATCTCCCACTTGGGGACTGATCAGGCTCCACACTAAACAAAAATCTCCCACTTGGAGACTGATCCTGTAGCAATACAACTACCGCATGGGGCTCCCACTGGATCAAACCACCTTGGACTCTGCTGTTCTTTTATTCACATTTAGTCTAAAAGACCAACTGAAGCTGAAGAGGAGTTCAGCTTCTCCCTTGCTACAACCTTTGTCAACATATCTGCTGGATTTTCAGTGGTATGTATCTTCTCCAGCTTTAACTGTCCATCCTCCAAAACTGACCGAATGAAATGGTACCGCAACTGTATGTGTTTGGTCTTAGAATGCAGAGCTGAATTCTTAGCAAGATGAATGGCACTCTGACTATCTGTGAACAAATAATTATCCTTCTGAGGATGTCCCAATTCTTCCAAGAAGAACTGAAGCCATATCATCTCTTTGACTGCCTCTGTAGCAGCAACATACTCTGCCTCTGTAGTGGAGAGAGCATTAATCTTCTGTAGCCTAGAAACCCAGCTCACGGCTGCCCCACCAACAGTAAAGACATAACCTATAGTACTCCACCTGGTATCAATATCCCCAGCCAAATCTGAGTCAACATAGCCCTGTAAATCAGTAGTAGAGCCCCCAAAGTGTAAACACTTATTGGATGTTCCTCTCAAAGATCTGAGAATCCACTTGACAGCATTCCAATGCTCAAAACCTGGATGACTCATATACCTTCTAACGACTCCTACTGCATGTGCAATATCCGGCCTAGTGCATACCATATCATACATCAAACTTCCTACAGCTGAAGCATAGGGTACCTTTGACATCTTATCCTCCTCTTCTTGTGTCTTGGGACACATCTCCTTAGTCAATTTCAAATGACCAGGTAAAGGTGTGCTGACAGCTTTAGCATTCTCCATAGAGAAACCATGCAGCACCTTCTCAACATAATCAGCTTGAGATAGCATCAATGTTCTATTCTTCCTATCTCTGCAAATCTTCATACCAAGGATTTGTTTTGCTGCCTCCAAATCCTTCATAGCAAATGCATGTGCTAATTGGCGTTTCAGCCCCTTAATATGATCCATGTTAGACCCAGCTACAAGCATATCATCAACATATAAACATAAAATAATGTAGCTATCATCATCCAACCTCTTAAAATAAACACAGTAATCTGAATGACACCTATTATATCCATGCTCATGCATAAAACTGTAAAATTTCAGATACCATTGCCGAGGTGCTTGTTTCAAGCCATATAAACTTTTCTTCAATTTGCACACTAAGTTCTCCTTACCTTTGACCTCAAAACCCTGTGGCTGAGCCATATATATTTCTTCATCCAAATCACCATGAAGAAAGGTTGTTTTAACATCCATCTGCTCTAAATGCAAATCTTCAGTAGCCACAAGACTTAAAACAGTACGAATAGAAGTCATTTTAACAACAGGAGAAAATATCTCATCAAAATCAATTCCCTTTTTCTGTGCAAATCCCTTTACAACTAACCTGGCCTTAAATATTTTCTTACCTCCTTCCTCTTCTTTCAACCTGTAAACCCATTTATTCTGTAAAGCCTTTTTACCTGCAGGCAACTTGCACAAATCCCATGTCTTGTTTTTCAACAAAGAGTCCATTTCATCTTTCATTGCAGACTCCCACTGAATCTTAGTATCCACCTGCACAGCTTCATCATAACTTTCTGGTTCACCAGCATCAGTAAGTAAAATAGAATACAAAGAGGGAGAAAACCTTTGTGGAGGTCTAATTGGCCTTGTTGACCGTCTAACATTCATTGGTGTGTGTGATATTTGTTGTTGCAGTTGTTGCACATCATGAGGAACGGCTGGAACATCAGCTTTTGGAGTATCATCCAGCACTACATAATCATCTTCTTTCTTCTCATGTTGCTGCAACAGATCTTTGTACAACACTTTTTCATTGAATATGACATCCCGGCTTCTTATAATTTTATGATTTTCAAAATCCCAAAGCTTATAGCCAAATTCATTAATGCCATATCCAACAAGGACACATTTCTTTGATTTAGCTTCTAGCTTGGTTCTATTTTCAGAGTCTATATGAGCAAAAGCTTCACAATCGAAGGTCTTGAGAAAAGAATAACTCACCTTCTTACCAGTCCATGCTTCCTCTGGAATACCACAACCTAAAGGAGTAGAGGGACCTTTATTAATCAAATATACTGCAGTATTGAAAGCCTTCGCCCACATGTGTAAGGGCAACCCAGCATGCAACCTCATGCTCCTTGCGCGCTCCATTATAGTCCTATTCATGCGTTCAGCCACTCCATTTTCCTGTGGAGTCCTTGGAACAGTTTTTTGTCTACGAATACCATTAGTGGAGCAATAATCTTCAAATTCATGACTGCAATACTCACCACCATTATCAGATCTGAGACATTTTAATTTCTTACCAGTCTCATTTTCAACCAAGCATTTCCATTTCTTAAAAGTTTGAAATACATCAGATTTTTGTCTAAGGAAATAAACCCATACTTTTCTAGTTGCGTCATCAATAAATGTAACATAATAATGAGAGCCACTAAGGGAAGATACCTGAGCCAGTCCCCATACATCTGTATGCACAAGCTCTAATTTCTCCTTTTTGTTTTCCTTCCCTGTCTTTACAAAACTCACTCTCTTTTATTTTCCATACACACAACTTTCACAGAAATCCATATTCACACATTTTAGACCTGGTAAAACTTTTCTTGAATGAAGTACTTTCATATCTTTCTCACTCATGTGCCCAAGTCTATTGTGCCACAGCGCTGTATCAGAATCTACAGCAGCTATTTGTTCTCCCTGCTCAACTGCAGTAATTGTTCCTGAATATTCATTTTTCTCTGAAACAATCAAAGTAGAAGGAACAATATGACCTGTAGAAAGATATAAGGTGCCTACTTTCACACCTTTTACTACTACAAGGGAACCTTTTGAAACCTTCCAATTTTTATCATTAAAAGTAACTACACAACCCTCATCACCGAGTTGCCCTGCTGAAATTAAATTTCTACTTAGTTTTGGAACATGTCTTACCTCATGTAGTAGCCAATGATTCCCATTCTGCAACTTAATCTTAATTTTTCCCTTTCCAACAATCTGACAGGGTTCATTATCCCCCAATTAAACAAGCCCAAAATCCCCTTGGACATAATCAATGAAATAACCTCTATGAGGTGTAGCATGAAAAGAAGCACCAGAATCTAAAACCCATGAATCATCAACACTCTCTAAAGACAGAAGCAAAGCATCCTCTTCGGATTTGTTACTTACCACATTTGCCTCTTTGTCTCCATCTGATTTATCTCCTTCATTTTTCTTTCGAGTCCAACAATCTTTCTTTTTGTGCCTTGGTTTCCCACAGTACCAGCAATCATTTGGTCCTCTCGATTGAGACCTCCTCGCCTTTGACTTTTCTCTTGATTTCCCACGATTTCCAGAGTTACTTCCTCTTTCATTCGTTCTGCCCCTACTTTGTGCATTTAAAGCACTTCCTGATGTAGATCCACCTGAGGATTTTCTACGAGTTTCTTCACTTAAAATAACACCGATCACATCATCATATTTTAGGGTACTCGATCCAGGAACAAAATTACTCACCGCCATTACCAAGCCATTCCAGCTTTCAGGCAAAGAACACAAAATCAAGAGAGCCGTAATTTCTTCATCAAAATTGATACCCATAGAAGATAATTGACTAGTAATAGTATTAAACTCATTTAAATGATCTGCAACAGATCCACCTTCTGCCATTTTCATATTAAATAAACGCTTCATGAGAAATACCTTATTTGAAGCGGAGGGCTTTTCATACAGTGTCGCTAGGGTTTTCATCAAATCTTCTGTCGTCTTTGCTTTTGTAATATTAAATGCCACCGATGGTGCCAAGCATAACCGAATGCTTTCGAGTGCCTTTCTGTCCAAAAGATCCCATTCAGCCTCTGACATAGTTCCCTGATTCTTGGCTTTTCCTTCCAACGGCTTCCATAAA
This sequence comes from Cupressus sempervirens, assembly GCA_028749045.1. Taxonomy (NCBI): domain Eukaryota; kingdom Viridiplantae; phylum Streptophyta; class Pinopsida; order Cupressales; family Cupressaceae; genus Cupressus; species Cupressus sempervirens. Next base: position 585,067,418 of record CM053789.1, read on the forward strand.
TCCTTCTGATATAAATAGTCTTCCATTTGCATCTTCCGTAACTGGAAGTTCTGCCCATTAAACCTATCAACCCTCAACTTACCCTCATCTGCCATCGCTCCCACTCAACTGTCAGACTCCCACTTAACCATGAGACTTTCCTGCAGAGGATAACTGAAAGACAACCTTGCTCTGATACCACTTGTTACGATAAACCACGGACATAAATAAAAACTACATGCAAATATAACCAATAACAGAAAATAATAGAACACACAGAAATGAACACAAGGCACCAAGATTTAATGTGGTTCACCCAATCCCTGGGCTATGTCCACCAAACAGCAAGTCCGATCTTATTACAATCCAGTGATTACAGCCTAATTACAATCTGTAATCCCTTACAGCTCAATACCGCCGCAAGAACCAATTTCGTATCACCACATATATAAAATACCCAACCCTAAGCCCTTTTTATACAAGTATTAAACCGCTTTAGGGTTATAACATGTCGGCCATATGTCGGCCATAATATGTCAGCTACTTCGAAAAAAATAAAAAATTTCGGGGCGATGCCCCGAACCCCACTTTTTATGAAGTATGTACAGTACTTTCCTGATCAGTCACCACAATCTAACACAAAGGCATTTAAAGTGGGTTGAGTTTTTGTAGAGTTATACATTTGTTTTGAAACACAAGAGTGGGAAGTCTAACAAAGTTGTAGATGCTCTTAGTAGAAAACAACTTTTTCTAACAGAAATGCAGATAGAGGTGGTTGGGTTCAAGGAACTAAGTACATTGTATCCAGATGATTCTAATTTTAGTGAAGCGTGGAAGGCTTGTACACAATTTGTTACACTTGGCAATACAAAGTGGTTGAATTTCATGATCTAGGATAATATGTTATTTAAAAGAAGCCAGTTGTGTATTCTTAAAAGTTCAATGAGAGAGAATCTCATCAAGGAGAAGCATAGTGGAGGATTGGCTAGACATTTTGGTAGAGATAAAACCATAGCTTTGGTTGCTAAAAATTACTACTAGCCACAATTGTAGTAAGATGTGATGAAGTTTGTTCAAATTTGTGTAGTATGTTAGATGGCAAAAGGAGTGAAGCAGAATATAGAGTTGTATCAGCCATTACCTATACCAGAGAAGCCATGGGAGGATAGCAACATGGATTTTGTTTTTGGATCACTAAGGACATAGCACAAGCATGATTCTATTTTTGTGGTGGTTGATAGGTTTTCAATGATGGCACATTTTATTCCTTGAAAGAAGACTAGTGATGCAGTTCATGTAGCAGAGTTGTTTTTCAGAGAAGTGGGATTGCATGGTCTGCCAAAGAGTATAGTTTCAAATCAAGATACCAAATTTGTTTGGTATTTCTGACATACATTGTGGAAAAATTTGAAGATAGTGGTGAAGTTCAATTCATCACATCATCCATAGACTGATGGATAAACAGAAGTTGTGAATTACAATTAAGGAAATTTGCTAAGATGCTTAATTGGAGATAAACCAAAAAGATGGGATATGATTTTACCACAGGTGGAATTTGTATATAATAATTCTATAATAGGAGTACTGAAAAATCACCATTCCAGATTGTATATGGGAGTAGTCCCAAAAATGCTTCTAAACTGAGGTAGTTGGATAAAGGATAGATAAGTAGTGCTAAAGTAGAAGATTTTGCTAAACATTTGAAGAACATCCATGAGGAGGTAATGAAGCACATAATAAAGATGAATACACAATATAAGGCTAAGGTAGATGTGAAAAGGAGATATAAGGAATTTTAGAATGGAGATGAAGTCACAGTTTATTTCAGAAAGGAAAATTTTCTAGTGGGTACATATAATAAGTTGAAGATGAAGAAGTTTGGACTGTGTAAGATAGTGAAGAGGCGCAATTTAGGCAATGCATATGAAGTGGAGTTTCCTGCTGAATTAAATATTTTACCAGTATTTAATATTTCAGATTTGATAGATTATTATGAAGGGGGTGATGGAGATGAAGTTACAAAAGTGTAGTGGAGCATTCCAACTAGTTTGGCTACAGAGAGGATTGACAATTTAATAGATAGTCGTATTAGAAAAAGTACCAAAAATAGAACTTATGAGGAATATCTGGTCAAATGAAAAGGGAGCCTAGTTGAAGATTTATCATGGTTAGCAAAAGAGGAGGTTAATCATCTTGGTTTTCCTCTAAACATCTGAGATGTGATGGGGTCACTTCTAAAATTACCTTAGGTGTCTAATATTGGATCATCCTAGGTGCAAGGGTAATCTTGCATCATCCAAAAATATTTTATTTTCAGTCTTTTCTATTTTAATAAGGACTAGTAGACAGGGTGGTTACTATTTATGGGAACTTACTATTTTTAGTAAGTTTTCCATATGAGCTCGAAATGTTCTCATTTTCTACATACAAGAAGGTCACTTTAAAGTCGTAAGCCTACCATAAAAAATCTCATTGCTCAAGCATTAGTATCAGAGAAGTTATTATAGATTTTTGATGGAGAAATTTGTAGAAAAATATTCAAGCTCACTGTTGGAGGTCTTAGAGTGTTTGGATGAGGTCTAAAAACTTGACAAAAGGGTGCTAGCACAACTTTGAGTCTATAGATTAAGAGTTGGCATTTTCAAAAAGTGGTTATAATTGCCAATCAGAGCAACGGTTTGTGAGTTATGGCCTTCAAAACTTGGGCTACTGAAATTTATAAAATAATTTGTCAAAGATGTATTTGGCTAACTCTATATGTTTTGTTAGGGTCTATCGGCCCTAAGTATTAAGTTTGAGCATCTAGAACCTTCTTGAGTGGCATAAAACTACCTATTTAAGAAAGGCCCGAACATTGTCTAGGATAGCTCTGGGTGATAGTTCACAGCTTGTCTTGCAAATTATTGTACTGAAGGCACCCATGTGGGTTAGCATATTGTACTTATGAATTCTATAATTCCACATTTGTGGTACAAATAAGAAGTCCATATTTTGTTCTCGCATTTTATGTTATTTCTATGTTTATATTATGAGTTTAAGGTATTAAGGGGAGCACCCTACATCAACGAGTGAGGTCTTAGAATGTTTGATGGTGGTAAAAAAACACTCACCTATCAACCTATAGAAAAGAAAAAATGGTAATATAAATAACATTAGTGGTATGCTAACATAGAAGATGATAAAAATGATAATATACCTTAGCATACATGAGATTTTTGCATTGGATTTACCATTCATAGCCTTGAAGTTCACTAATAATAATTCATCAGAGAGAGGAATTATTTCAGAGCCTTGGTATAAGGGCTCATATGCATTTTCAATTATAGGTATATCAAGTTTCTCTTCATCATCATGATCAGATGTGCTAGTATCATCATCTTCATCATTCTAATTAGTTGTAGTAGTACCATCTTCTTCAATCGTGTTCTTTGGTACATGATCAATTGCACCAATACCAACATCTTCAATTGTATTATCTTCCTTGAGATCATCTTCTTCCATGGGAGCATTCCCTTCTGCTTTGATATTCACACCTCCATGTTACCCCATTTGGAAATCCACATTCACCAATGGACAAAAACCCTTTTTCCTTTAAAGTGACCATGTTGCCTACAATGTCTCTCAACTTTTGTGATTATAAGTCTTTGATTCTTTAAGCCCTTACAAGTTTTGTAGGGACAATAACATTTTCCATCACCTCTTATTTTTTATTGAGACCACAATATAGCAATTTCTCTTTAATTTGTTTTGGGTTCATATTGTTAGGCATGGACTTTCTTGGCATTAGAAGAGGAAGAGTAAAGAATCAAATTTGTATTTGAAGTGAAAGTGTTAGCACTAAAACAAGACAAAGAGCTATTCAAAATTAACTATTAGAGATGTTTGATCTACATCAATGTTTAGCCAAAATTTGATATTTGTACTAGCATGATAATTTGGGTGTTCTAAGATAATGATCACATATGTCCTTCTTGGCATCCCTTTCTATAAAACATCATTAAGCATAAAGAAACCATACATTTTGAAAACATATATCACACAATATCATCAACTTAAAAGTGGAAAAAAAGTAAAGGGTTGTGTATGTTAATATGATAGATATTTAAACAGGCAAAGATATGGTTTGCCCAAGATCATAGAGGCATTCATCTTTCAACATCATTGCTCATTTATTCCAATTCATAATGTCATTTTATAAAAACAAATGAATTTTTAGAAATATAGATGGAGTAACTGAGAGGGGGGGTGAATCAGTTACCACAAAAACAAATCAACAAATCCCTTAGATGTCTGATAAAACTAGTTATTGCTATCACTCGGTAAACATACAGAAAAATGTTGTAACTCGATAGATGCAGTGTATGTTTTTGATTAGATAAATAGGTTTTACAAGGATCCTGAAACCCAATAGTTAAAACATATAAGGCTGATAATAAGCGTAAAAGCCCAGCCAAAAAAGTATAAGTTCAGAAGCTAATAATAAGCATAAAGCCCAGCCAAAATGTAGAGTTCTGAGAAAAGACTAGGAAAAAAGACAAGTAAAAAACCATGGCCTAAAGCCAGACCAAAAGCCAAAAGACAAAGAAAAAAAAAAGAGTAGGCGAGAGTTATTCCTCACTCTCTTGTATAACTTGAGTAGCCTTGAAGGCCAGTTGGTTCTCCTCTACTTTCAATTGTTGCGCCCTTTGGTCCCTCTAGTCCTGATCAAGAATGGTGTTGTCCTTTGTGGAGTCATCTTCCCTTCTAGATTCATCCCTATCTTTTCCATCCTCATCGTCCTACATTTCTCTATCTTTGATCTAGCCCATAAGAGAGATGATGTTGTTGTTAATGGAGCTTAATAAAGAGAACATTTGATTTGCAAGGTTGTGATTGTAGTTCTCCAGGTTGTGTATCCTTCTTTCTGCCAGACTGAGCTTGTCAGCTGAATCTATCCTCATGTTAGCATCCATCCCTTCCCTTGTTGCCTCAATATGTCTCACATATTCTTTGACCTCCTCCAGCTCATGGTAAAGCCATTTGATTGATCTAAAATTGTCAATCATACTATTACGAGCATTGTTCAAGAGGTTCATCCTTGTCTCCCTGACTCTGTTCGAAATAGCCACTATCACTAGGTCAATGAGTTCTTCCAACCACTATTACTCTTGATTTTCCACGAGGATTTGGGGATTCATGGCCTCCCTGAAGATGCCCATCTTCAAAGTCTTGACATTAAAGTTTATCCAAGCTTTCCTCCTAGCATTAACTTGCACTTCCCCTTTTGCATTCCTTGCATTCTCCTCTTTCTTTTCCTTAGGTTGGGCCTGGAGGTGGATAGGAGATAGGGGCAGCACAAATGCCTCCTCAAACTAAGAGCGCACTTCCTCCAAACTCTCCCTCTTGTGTTTCTTCCTTCCACTTTCATTCTTAATTTCCTCCTACATCTCCTTAACCACCTCCTCAAACTCTAGCTCCTCGTCATCATCACTGACTCCCTCCTCATCCTTCTTAGGAGGCTTTTGCCCAAGATCCCTAGGGCTTTTTTTGCTAGGGGTTATGGGGGAGGGTGATTTTTTTAGCTTGGTGAGTCGCTAATTTCCCTGAAGAAGAGATCCCTCCATCCTCAAAGCTGAGGCTCTAAATTTCATCCAAGTTAGAGGAGTAACTAGAGCTACTAGACTCCACCTTCTCTGCTTGAAGGGGAGCGATGCTTATAGTCTGAGCCTTAAAGTGCTCATGGATAAGCAATAGCAACCCCTCATGTAGAGCTGGGTTTGAGGTGGGCTTCTTTTTGAAGCTATGCACCACCTTGCTCATCAAGGTTAATAGATAATATGGAAAGGAAATATTTGCATTATGCCAAAAATGATTCAAAATTATAAAGTGGTGGGTGCGAGCTCTACCAAACTTAGGGTCCAACGTGATGTACTTGATGATAGCTCTCAGAACATACTTCCACTGCTTCTTCATGGAGTCAGGGACATAGTAGGTGTCAATCTTTCTCAATGCCTTCAGTTCCTTCTCACTCTCCACAAAGTCCCTAATCACATTGGCAAAGAGCTTCTTATCCCTAAAGAATTTAAAACCCTCGATAGGGATTTTGGTGATAGTTGCAATCACCTCCTCTGTTATCCGAAAGTAGACCCTGTTCACCTTCATCCTATCATCCTTCCAAGACACCACCATGCTTTTGGTCAGCTCCTAATCAAAACCATGCAGCTTCATGATATAATTGCTAACCCCACCACCCTCTTCTAGCTTTTCTCACACCTTCTCCCTACTTCTCCATTTCTCAAAATCTCCCATCGGCTCCTTTTTGCACCTTTCACCTACCATTTTTGCACACTACACACCCTCTTTACTCATGTGCTCCTCACTCTATGACTGAAAGGGACCACCGAGAGTTAGCAATAACCAGATAAAAATAGCCCTTCTATTGTTCCAGAAGTGAGTGCGAAAAACAACCCACAAAGTGTGTCGATTAATCAATGATTAATTACTACAGTTACGATTTCCCATGCTTCCATATTAAAAAGTACCCTTATTACTTAAAACCTTCATAATCATAATTATGGCTCGATTTTCTCTGTACTTCCTTGGATCTTGTCCAAGTCGATCAAACTTTTAACATCTGTCAGCAAACAAAATCTGAGAAGCCAAGTCATTTTTTGGTCTGTGCTGACCCCAATGTTCGAAAACTTGTCAGCAACCGTGTTTGCTTCCTAAAAAATATGAGTGATGTGGATTCTATTAAATTTGGCGAGGGTTTCATGAGTCTCATCAATTAGATTTGCAATCATCTGTAATGGATGTGAGTTACCAATAATGCACTTTATAATGTTATTTGAATCCCCTTTGAGCCATAAATTGGTGACACCAATTTCAAAAGTGAGTTTTACAACATTGCACGTGGCATTCGCTTCTACAAATTGATTGGTTTGGAATCCTAGTGGAAGAGAAAAAGCCATAATACTATCTCCATTTTCATTCCTAATCATGCCTCCACTACCCGAGGAGCCAGGGTTGCCCTTGGAGGCTCTGTCGAAGTTGGCTTTGTGCCAACCTTTAGGGGGAAGGAACCACTTGGCTTCTTGTCTATTCCTCAAACTGTCTTTAACCTTCTCCTTGATCCTACTTCCTATCTCAAATTCTCCCCCTTTCTTCATTGAAAAGTTTTCCTTTATGTTACTAAAAATCTTTCTCCCAACAACTAAAGTTGGCTTCTCTCTATCTCTAAAAATCCTATTGTTTCTCTCCTTCCATATGCTCCAACAAAAATGGGGTAGGATCCAGGAGCTAATTTCCTTCAACATAGACCCATTGAACAAGCCATGCCATTGACAGAAAAAGTCTAGGAGGTTAGAAGGATAGCACCAATTGTGGCCTAAGTCCTGGGTGAGGATGCCCCATACTATCCTAGAGAAAGAATAGTGAATGAACATATGATTTCCTATCTTTGACTCTTCTTTACACAAAACACATCTGATGGGCATGGTTTGACCTCTTTGATGAGATTTTCCTGGGTTAGAGTTTTGTCCTAAAGAGCCAACCAAAAAAATATGTTGAATTTTGGCGTAAGGCCAGGGATCCAAGCCCTCGACCAAGGGGGAGACTCTTTTATGCTCCATAAAGCAAAGTACCCAGAGGCAACCGAATAGAGCCCATTGGCATTATCCCTCCAAACTAGTTCATCCTTATTGTTGCTAAGGGACAAGGAATTAAGCATGATCATGATTGGTTTGAGGTCATCTGAGATAATGGAAAGGTCCCTCCAACCCTATTTGGTCTTGTAATTGCTAACTTTGTGCCCATAAAGGTTGATGCAATCATTAGCCCAAAACTCATAACTAGGGTTGTTCATAAGGGTGCCCTAAGAAAGCCAATTGTCTGACCAGAATAGAATGTCCTCCCCATTACCCAGCTTCAAGGAGACTTAAGAGTTAGCCAAGTCCCTGGCTTTTAAGAAACCATTCCAAACAACAGAACCTCTTGGGATGTCCTCACTGAAGAGGTTGAACTGAATAGAGGGCCTGTTTATATACTTATTAACTACAGTGTCTCTCCAATCCCCTCTATTGCTAAAGATGTGCTAGATTTTCTTTTCTAGGAGGGCCTTATTGAGGTGAATGAGCTTCCTAATTCCCAGACCTCCATTCTTCTTAGGGAGGCAAACTTTGTCCCAAGCAACAAGGGGGTACCTTTTGTTCCTTTCAGCTCCCATCCACAAAAAATCCCTCTGGATTTTCTCCACCCTCTCAGTGTATTTCATCAGTATGGTAAAAAGGCTCAAAGCATATATCGGCAAGTTTTGAAGGATGGATTTAACTAGTTGACATTTTTTAGCTTGGCTAAGAATGGCTCCTTTCCAGCCTACCAATTTCTTACTGAACCTTTTCATGATGCCATTCTAGAAGGAATCTAAAGGGCATACCCAAGGGGAGACCAAGGTAGGTAGAAGGAAGCTACCCCACCTAACATCCCAGGATTTTGAAGATTCTCTTCTGTCTTTCCTCCAGAGTATTGATAAAGAAAATAGAACTTTTGTCCCAATTGATGAGCTACCCCAACCCTCTAGAGTAGGTATCCAAAGTTTCTTTCATAGCCTTTGCCTCCTTGACCAAGGCCTCTCCTCCCATAATATTGTCATCTAAAAATTGCTGATGTGTAAAGGGGGTGCATTTGGAAGAGGGTTTAAAACCTTTGATCCTCCCTTCTTTCTTTTTCTTCTCCATGAGTCTGCCAATGCATGCTGCCAGGATAATGAAGAGAATAGGCAATAGAGGATCCCTCTGATGTAGGCCTCTAGTAGGTTTGAAGAAATTATAAGGGGATCCAGTAACTAAAATAGCTAGAGAGGGAGTGGTGACCAATTGGGAGATTAGCTTACATGATTTGACATCAAAGCCAAAAGCCTTCAACACCAAATCCAAAAAAGACCAATCAACCCAGTCGTAAGCTTTGGGCATGTTTGTGAATCACTTCATGCACCATAATAATCAAATCTAGAATCTATCTACCTGGAACAAAACCAGATTGTTGTTGAGAAATGATCAGGGGGAGAAGCTGAAGTAGCCTCAAAGTGAGCACCTTCGAGATGATTTTGTAAAAGGAGTTGCATAAATTGATGGGTCTGAACTTATCCAAAGTGTCAGCTCCTGGCACTTTGGGAATAAGAACTAAGAATGTAGAGTTCATTCCTTTCAAAATACTTCTGGCTCCAAAGAATTCCTGAACCGCCTTCACATCTTTCATAATGACAGGCCAGTACATTTGGAAAAAGAAGTTGGGAAAGCCATCAGGGCTAGGTGATTTATCCATCGAAAGAGAAAAAAGAGCTTCTCTTACTTTGAAATTAGAAGGAATGGCCCAGAGCAGATTGTTATGGTGCGGTAGGAGGATCTGAGGAATATAAGAAATAATATCATCCTGGTCCACTTTAGAGAGTAAAGGATCCCAAGATAGTAGGGAGGAGAAAAAAGACACAGCTTCATTTGATATATCTTCTTCCTTTGTCAGCACACACTGGTCTTTCTTCAAGCCAAAAATCTTGTTATTTTCTCTATGTTTAAGAGTTGTTAAATGGAAAAACTTTGTGTTCTCATCTCCATCCTTGAGCCAGTTGATTCTAGATCTTATCCTCCAGAACTTTTCCTCTTTGCTAACAATGTCATGTAAATCAGACAGGATGGATAGCTCTTCTTCCCTATTCGAGGCATCATACCCATTTTCCTAAATGGAGGCTTGGATAGAAGAGAGATTAGCAGAGAGATCCTCTTTAAGAGAGAATATGTGACCAAAATTTGACTTATTCCAAGCTTCAACCATCCTTTTAACATTGTTGAGTTTTCTAGCAACCCTAAACATTGCAATGCCTTCCACTTCTATGCTCCACCAGACCTTAATTCTATCTAAAAGGTTAGGGTGGGATGTCTACATTTTCTCAAAATGGAAGGGAGGAGGTCTAAAGGGATCAGAAGGATCAATCGAGAGGGAAATAGGGGAGTGGTTAGACCCAACTCTAGGCAAAAGAGCTAACTTGCAAGAGGAAGATTGTAGCCAATCAGGAGAAATGAGAGCTCTATCTCGTCTTACCTGAATACAATCCTTGCCTATGCATTTATTGGACCAAGTGAAGTCACCTCCTATAAGGTCCAAATCCAAAAAACCCAAACCATTGATGAAGTTAGAAAAGGTCATGCTTGTTGTCCTAGTCTAGAGGCAGACCACCCTTCTTCTCCTTGTCCAAAAGAGGGGTATTGAAGTCTCCCATAATGATTCCTTTCTTCATGTTGCTATTTTGTACCATCCCTTCTGCTCTAGACCAGTAGGACTTTCTATCTCTCTTGTTATTGGGAGCATATAAATTGAGCAAAAACCAAAATTCATTGGACTGGATATGGAACACTTTACAAAAAATAATATTACCTACATTGAAGACTGATTCCACCCTGAAAAGTTTGGTCTTGAATAAAGTCAGAAAACCCCCAGAGGCTCCATCAGAGTCCAATGCCTCCCCGCTCATCAGGTTTCTAAAATTAATTTTACTCAATGAATCCTTTTTCATTTTTGTTTCTTGGATCATCAAAATGTTAGGTCTCTGGTCTCTAATCAGATTCCTAATAATTTCCTATTTATGGGCACCATTTAGGCCCCTGATGTTGCATGAGATGATCTTCATTTATTATTCTTAGAAAAATCCTTCAGAGTGCTTTGGTGCCCATTTTCCAAGCATCTTTTGGTCTCCTCCTCTCTGGACTCCCTCTCTCATTTTCTGCCTACTTTGGTAGTAGAGCCCACATCTAGTTTGTAGCTGCTCCTAGTCACTACAAGAGAAGCCTTAGATAGAATTTTGATTTGATTCTTCCTAGGTGTCTCTCCCTTCCTTTCAAACTTCAAGGATCTAGAAGCCTTGTTACCATTCTTTGGGATGCTGAAAAGATCTATCCTTTTGTCCAGATCTTTCACCAAGTCCTCCTTTTTTCTTGTTCTGGTCGCTGCTTCTCTGGTGGAAAGCAAGTTTTCCTCTAGGTCCTAAAAGATGATAATTTCATTATTTTCTCTTTCCTTTTCCTCCTCTGTGGAACCCAGTTCAGGCTCTTCCTTGCTGGCGAAATCGTCCATTCCAGACTCTTGAAAACCTTTCTGCGAGGTAGCCTTACCTTTTTCTTGTCCAGGCATGAGGGTCCTATCCTTAACCTGGTCATCTTCAATCTATTAAGAGGTGTTTAAAGGTAAAGAGGAACTTGTTCCAGACTTGAGTGACTCCCCTTCATTTCTTGCCCTACCCTGAGGCTCTTGGTTAGTAATCTTAGGAGCATCTACTACTTTCTAGGTCTTTGGGCAAAGGTCCTACTGGCCCTATCTAGTGGTCTTCTTTTTCCTAACTTTCTTCACCCTCGTTTGCAAAGAAGGAGGATTCTTCTTCTTAGCAGTCTTAGCTTTTGAGCACTGAAAAGCCTTATGACCTATTTTAAGACAATGAAAACACCCAAAAGGGATGCTCTCATAGTCCAACTGCTGGCTATGAGTGCCAAGTTTGGACTGAAAACATACCACTTCAGGCATATCATCCCCTTCCCTAACACCAATGCATATCCTCACATAAGTCAACCTGCTCTTAGAAGCTATAATAGGGTCGATGGAGAGAAGCTCTTTGAAAGAGCCAGCCACTCCCTTAAAGACATCCTCATTCCAAGACTCCAATGGCAGATTAGGGAGTCTGACCCATATTGGAGCTTGCTGAAGGAATGATTCATTTAAGTCCAGTTTAGACAACCATTTTTGAAGCACCAGGGTGGCCCTCCCAAAGCTCTAGGGGCCTTCACACAGAATGTCAACCATGTCCTCTTGACAAGTGAACTCAAAAGAGAGAAAACCCTTAGCCATTACAGTGACATTGACCTGACCTTTCAAGCTCCATTTTTTCAAAGTGTAGGCCTAAACCACATCAATATTTGGTCTTGGGCCAATAAACTTCTCGAAGAGCATTGAGGCCATAGAGTTGCAATATTATGGTCAACAATCTCATCTATAATAGCAATTGTGCAAGAACCCTTTTCCTGACCTGACACAACCTTAATCAGAGGGAAGGAGGAATTACTAGATGGCTTGACACCAAAGAGTGAGGTCCATTTCTTTGGGAGATTCCCTGGTATGTCCTCACATGGCTCCCCATCCCCATCCCCTGACTCCTCTCTGCTGCCTGCCTAGATCCCCTCCTACATGCCTGGTGTCCAAGATCTGCTACCATGTGACTTTCCGCCCATCTCTAGATTTGAATTTTGGACATGTGCTCCCATTATGAAGCTTTCTTTGATGATAATGTTATCTGTTGGTCCAAAACATAGATGCAGTGTATGTTAACTTTAATAGATCTTAAACATTCATATTGATTAACATGCAAACATAGAAGAATTAACATGAACACATGAGACACCAGATTTAATGTGGAAACCCAATATGGGAAAAAAAACAAGTAACTAGCTACTTATTTTCACTCTTCTGAAGTGAGCCCTGTTAGGAGCCAACTTGGTTAAAGGTTACAAAACACACTATTAGGTGTGACCTTGTTAGAGGATTTAATCACCCTATTAGGAGTGGCCTTGCAAAAGGTCTTTAGAACAATTCAATAGAAATGTCACATTGTTAGAGGATTTACAAATGGCTGTTAAACCAACTCTATTGAGAGATTTAGGAATCACTGCTACAATGGTGAGAAAGTAACAACGAAATGACCTAAATGAGATACTACTAAATTACTAATACAAATCTCTATTATACTTCACTAGATCCTTCCTAATCAAATAAATCTTTGCTGCTCCTCAAGGATATCTAACCATCCTTCAAAGTTTGCTCACACTTTTTTCTCCAACCAATCAACACACTTGCATGCTCACTCATTACACTTTAGAATTCTCAACTTGACCTTTCATATATAACTTTAAGATTAGAAAGTCAGCTCATTTACAACTTAATCACCAATAATCATTACCTCAGTTGGCTACAATCAATACTTCAAATAATTAAACTTTATTTCCCAAACTAACAAAATTCTTCATTAGCCAACCCTGCTCGGTAAACACTATTCCAGAAAAGATTTCCTATGTTAACCAACAGAAGCTCAGTTAACACTACAACTCCTAAAAAATTCTTTAGAGACCAAGTGAACTCAATAAACATTGACTTTCCTTCTGTTGGTGTTTGAAAACATTGGAGGGTTTTCAATTATCCCACTAAGAAAGTGACGCATATAGGGGCAGCTAACTCCCATTTTCAACATTCCATTTTTGACAATAAGCCAATTATAAGGCTACACTCCTTCTGCACTTCAGGCTCTGCAAGACCTAGGTGGGTATACCTATAGATTCTTTAAATGGTACCAGTTATTAAAGCATACATTGAATCTAATATAAAGCAGATTTTACCCTTATTTCTCCTAATAACTCATGAAATAACATCAATTTATAGTAGCTAAATGCAGATCTATGAATCTCACAAGTTGAGTGAGGGTTAAACATTTAGGTCCTTCAACATGAAAGGGAAAGAATGTTTGATTAATAATGTTGAATATAGCAAAACCTCAGATATGTAGCAGTAAGACCTAATGATCCTATAACTGATCAGTGCCTTAACCATTGGGCAAATCCATGAATCACAAACATACATATGAATATCTGAGACATATGTGTATCTTCAGGTATCTAATCTATCTATTCAACTTGTAAATAGACATCTATGTTTAGTTTAATTCTCATTCTTACTTGATATCCTCCTCAATAAATATGTAACCCTGTTGATTTCTATGAAAAATTTACACAATTCCTTGAATTATTAGCAACAATGAAACAACATACAACCTTAAGGGACTACAACAATGACCTAGGCTCTTTGTTCAAAGGTCATAAAACATTACAACTCACTGAGAATGGAGATGAGATTCAACTGAAACTCAATCATCTGCTACTCTTTGTATTATTTCCTTGAAATTATACAATCATATGCATGAAATGAAAACACAGAAAAACCAAAACAAATCTAAACTATTTTTATTAACATTCTTAATGCTATTCATAAGAGACAAAATGCTGAAAGAAAATGGTATCTCAGTATTGGGAATGCATCAAGAACTAGATCCAAAATTTGGTATCACAGTAATGAGCAAATTTTCTCCAAAGAACTAGAACCAACTAGTTTCTTAGTGACAAAAATTGGAACCCTTACAATGGATGAAAGAAAGAAAGATATAGACAAGAAATAATTCTTGGATCTGTTATGCAACCGCCACCTGTCCACTTGAAATTCAATCTTTTGCAACTAAAAAACCTCTCTCCTCTTTCCACACATTGATCTGATTTTCGTTTTCATCATTCCTGTAACTAATTTGCAAATATCCTTTCCTAAATGATGAAAACCTATGAGTCATCAAAATATCTAATTTACCTCATGAAATGCTAGTGAAATCTCATGAATTTTTACTGCCTTTTACTAATATTCAAGTCATTACTATGTTAAAAATCAGTTCTAGACTCTGATTACCTAAATACAGTTGCAATTTAGGTACCTAAGACAAATCCCCTTGTAGCTTGAATCAATGGCATTCTGTGTAAAAACTAACTCTAAAATCAAAAAATTTGGATTCTCACGATTTCAACGATATATAACATTGCCTATTTTGCCTTCTAAAAAACCCCTAGAAAGTCAATTTGAAAATGACTCCCCTGCTATAAAACCTTGGTTTACAACTCATTGATTTTTAAATTTTTAAAAAATTTATAATTTTCTAAAATTAAAACTTTAGAAAAATGTCCTTTTGAAATTAAAAAATTCTGACGCAAATATGCAACATTTAGAAAAATAATAAAAATTTTGATATATTTTAAAAATTCTCATTTTCCTTCATCCTTCACCGAGCCCACTAGGCACCACCTGGGCTGCCATATGGCGGACCCTAATTGGCCAACCTATGCCACATCATCCACTTATGAAGCACGCCCCATCACACCTAGCCCAGGACTCACTAACACATGTCACATGCCCACTTCCTCGCATTATTTATGTAGTGCGCACTTTGTTTTTGTGGGGAAGCGCCATCCGCCAGATCATGACAAGTGTCACAATTTGAATGCTTCTCGTCTAAGCCACTTTGTGATGCCACCTCATCATCGACTAGGGCCATGCTGCCACATGGTAGAAATCCACATTCCCATAATTTTTATCCTCCTTGCAACTTAGAAATACAAGATTGCACCCACCGTTTGATCTGGATGCATGGCGCAATCTCACGCATCTTGCCACATCATCGTTGCTCCATGGTTGGTCAAAAGTTTGCTTCTCTCTCACATCAGCTATCATCATCCACGACTACCACACACGAGATGCACTTACAAGTGGTGGCCTTTCAAAAGGCTCCTACTTCAATTCTCATTGAGTAGTGTATTGAATTATATTTAAAGTATCAAAAGTTTCCAACATGGCTCATGTGGGATAAATCTTCTTATAAGAAAATTTGCCACAATACTGCTGGCATCTCTCTGAATGGCATCCTTTGACTAGTGTGGGCATGCTCCCTTATTTATTTTTTTGTAAGCTCTACTTCCAAATGGCTCCCCACCTCCATCTACAGGCTGCGAGCTGCAACTTCTTCTTTATGGATGGCCTTCCTATTCATTGCTTGAGATATCCTCAATTTTTAAGTTGGGTTATCTTTTCTATTGGTTGTGCGTGGAATCTACCTTAAGTACTAATTCATTTGTAATATGCCTTTGCCAATTCTACATCAACTAATTGATCTTCAATAGGTTCTAGTTGATGCATTCACTAAACTTTATTTTAGTGAATTTTAGATAGGGGAATGACCCCTAGGTTACCTCTTAGATAAAAAAATGCTTCCTCAGGTAATGGCTTGGTAAATATGTCTACAATCTATTCCTTTGTATTCACATATTCAAATCTAACTTCTTTATCTTGTACCAACTCTCTTAAGAATTGATACTTTATAGCAATGTGCTTTATTTTGGAATGTATTGCTGGATTCTTTGATATGTTGATTGCACTGGTGTTATCACAATATATGACAACTAGATCTTTTATTTCTACCTTCATTCCTTCGAACAATTATTTGAACCAAACAATGTTAGAGAAATTTACTGTTGTTGCTACATATTCTGCCTCTACTATGGATTTATATGTAAAAAAATTTCTTGCTTGTCCAAGATACTAGTCTTTTACCAAGAAAGAATGCTCCACCACTAGTACTTTTTCTGTCATCAAGACTTTTTGCCCAGTCAGCATCAATAAATACTTTCAAGTCCAAATTGCCTCCAATTTTGTACTATAAACCATAGTCTTCAGTACATTTCAGATACCTCATGATTTTCTTGATTGCCATCATGTGATTTTCCTTGAGATTTGCTAAGAATCTTGCCACTATTCCAATTGCTAGAGCAATATCAAGCCTTATGTATACAACATACTACAATTTTCCAATCATTGATCTATAAGTGGGTTCTTTAGAATTATCATTTTCGGAAAGCTTATGTCTAGTAGACATAGGTGTTCCAACTAGTCTTGAAACTTCCATTCCAAATTTCTTCAATATCTCCTTGATATACTTATATTGATTGATGTAGATACCATTCTTGTTCTATTGTATTTGCAATCCAACAAAGAATTTAATTTCACCAAATATGGACATCTCAAATTCTTTGCTCATATTTTTTGAGAATGCTTTGCATAAATCATCATTTCATGTAAATAGAGTATCATCAACAAATATTTCTACTAACATAATCTTCTTATCTGGTCCTTCCTTGATATATAGACTACTATTATCATTAGTCCTTTGAAAACCAAGTTGTATTAAGTAATTATGGAGTCTTTCATACCAAGCTTTGGGAGCTTGCTTGAGACCATATAATGCTTTGTGTAGTTTGCAAACCATGTTTCCTTTGCTAGGATCTACAAAACCTTTAGGTTGTTCAATGTAAACTTCCTGATCAAGAATTCCAGTCAAGAATAAAGATTTAACATCCATTTGATATACTTTAAATTCTCTATGTGTTGCATATGCTAGTAAAGTTCTAAAACCTTCAACTCTTGCTACAGGAGAAAAAGTCTCACCATAGTCAATACCTTCTTCTTGAGAGTAACCTTTGCATACTAATCTTGCTTTGTTTCTTCGTACCTTTCCATCTTCATTCAATTTATTTTTAAATACCCATTTTGTACCAATTGCATTTTTATCCTTGGGTCTAAGAAAAGAAGTTCAAGTTTTGTTCTTTTCTATATGTTCTATATCTTCATTTGTTACCTCTATCCAAATTTTATTTTCTAGAGCATCTTTAACACTTCTAGGTTCAAATTCAACAAGTAAACACGTACCTTTTAATTTACTTCTTGTCAATGTTCCATGTGATTTGTCTCTAATGATCTAGTTAAGTGCATAATGTCTTCTGACATACCTTGCTAACACTAGCTCCTTGTTCTTTGAATGAGTTCCACCATCTTCTTCTTGAAATTTAGTTTCAAGCTCAGTTCCTTCTATTTGTGACTTGGGTCCATTAGGCTCGGTTTGAACTAGCCCAATAGCCTCTGATTGTGACTTGGGTCCTTGTAACTCGGGTTGCACTATCTACAACTTGGTAGCTATTGGAGTTTCTAGGGACTTAGGAGTTGAAGCTTCTTTTCTTTTAGATAGATTAGGAAAAGTATTAGGTTCATAGTAAACAAATCTTCTGTAGTCTTTAGGTTCCTTGCTACTTTTTTCTTCACTCTTTTCTGCATATTGATCAATTCTGATATGTGCACTTTTTTATAATTTTGTGAGTAGATAAATTCAAACATCTATATGCTTTACTTCTATAGGAGTATCCTAGAAATATGCCTTCACCACCTTTTACATCAAATTTTCCTTTTCTAAACTCTTTCAGTATGTAACATTTGTTGCCAAATACTTTCAAGTAACTTACATTAAGTTTATAGCCATACCATAGCTAGTATGGTGTCTTGTTTGAATCTTTCTTCAACTAAACTCTATTCAAGGTATGAACTATAGTACAAATAGCTTCCTTCTAGTATTTGAGAGCAACATTCTTTTCAATCATTAGGGTTCTTGCACAATCCATGATAGATCTATTTCTTCTTTCTGCTACACCATTTTGTTGTGGTGTATTAGGGGCTGATACTTGTCTTTTGATTCCTCTTTCAATGTAAAAATTATTGAATTCATGGGAGATGAATTCACCACCTCAGTTTGATCTTAAACATTTCAACTTCTTTTCCAGTTTTTTTTTCCTCCTCTTGTTAGATACCACTTGAATTTTTGAAAGGCTTTTGATTTTTCTTTTAGATACATTTTTGTCATCATTCTAAAGTAGTCATCAACAAAGAGAATGAAAAAAAATTCTCCACTATCACTTTCTATTCCAAAAGGTCCACATAAGTCTATATGAACAATTTCCAAGACTTCTTCTGACTAATAGTCTTTACTCTTGAAGCTTGTCTTTCCCATCTTACCAATTTGACAGTTCTTGTATAGACCCATGTCAGGCTTCTTCAAACTAGGAATACCTCTTACTCTTATAATTTTTTCTTATCTTAACTAGATTATCAAAGTTCACATGACATAGCTTTTTGTGCCATAACTAACTTTCCTCTACTTGAGCAAAAAAAATGAAAAATCACTGAGATCAAGATAAAATGGATTACCTTTTATTTGCTTGCCAGATCCAACCAGATTTTCTTTCCATCTAGTAGCTTGCTCTATCCATTCATGAATGCTACCTTGAATCCAATGTTATTCAACTATGCCACACTTAGTAGATTATGCTTTAGTCCTTAAACTCAATAGGCATTATCACATACAAGTTCTTTAGTTAACACAGTACATCCTTTTCCTTTTATGTTACAAAGTTTATTGTTTCCAAATCTTACACTACCTCCATCATAATATTCCATATGCTCAAATTTTGTTTTGTCACCAATCATATGATGTGAGCAGCCACTATTAATAATCCATATATCATTTTTGCTAAAATGAGAGATAAGTGTCATCTTATCTCCTTCATCATTTGATTCATCTTTCATAGCAATATATACCATTTCATCTTCACTTTATTAGAATATTTAGCTATGAAACAAGATTTCTTACCTTTTTCCTTAAAGCTCTTGTAGTTCTTGGAGTCCTTGCCTTTATGCTTATTTCTTTTCTTATCATTCTTGTTTTATTTGTTTGGACACCTATCAGCATTGTGACCAATTTCTTCATGGGAAAAGTAGATCAAAGGAACTTTACCTTTGTACTTTCCTCTTCCTTTGGAATACTTCCTTGCAAGTAGTGCTTCAACAACTTCAAGATCACTATCTAAACTTTCATTTGATGATCCATCTTCTTCACTTCCTGGTTCATTTGATTTTGAAAGTAATTTTTCAACCTTGTCAAATTTAGCATAACTGAGAGTAGATGCAACATCAGTCATCATGATATTATGATTCTTCATTTTAACAATGTCTTCAACTGATAATGTTCCAGTGGGAGTCTTATATTTAGCATCAAGATACTTGCAACCTGAATCACTGATGGTGGCCAGATGTAATCTCATAAGTCCTTGTCATGCTGCAATATTATCTATGTTCAACTTGGGAATCTCTCTTTTGTAAGACATCCTGATCTTTAGCTTAGGTCCTTGAAACCTTTTCTGCAAGCACCAAAAACTCTGATACCAATTGTTGGAAATATAAGAGTAACTAAGAGGGGAGGGGTGAATTAGTTACTACAAAAATAAATCCTAAATCCCTTAGATGTTAGTACAAAATGCAAATAGATAATTGAATACTACTGAAGCTCAATAAACACACAGAATGTTGTAACTCGATAATAACTAGATTAGCTTAGTAAAAGATTAACATATAAACCATTAGATGTTATCTGTGATTACCATTACTTTAACTTAGTTGCAAAGACAAAAAAAAAAATAGCATGAACACATTTAACACTAGGATTTGATGTGGAAACTCAATTTGAGAAAAACTACCAATAGCAACTAGTTAGTGATTTTCACTCTTCTACAGTGAGCCCCATTAGGAGCCAACCCTATTAAAGGTTACAAAACACATTGTTAGGTGTGACCTTCTTAAAGGATTTTATCACCCTATTAGGAATGGCCCAGTTAGAGGTCTTAAAAAAAATTCAATAGAATTGTCACCTTGTTAGAGGATTTGTAAATAGTTGTTAAGCCAACTTTGTTAAGAGATTTAGATCACTACTACAATGGTTAGAGAGTAACAATGAGATGACCTGATTTGACTACAACCAATTTGCTGATTTCAAATCTTTATTCTAGCTTGTACTTGATCCTTCTTGATCAAATATGACTTTGCTACACCACAAGAATATTTTTCTTATCCTTCAAATTTTCTTCCTCTACTCATCAATAGATCTTCAATCACATCACCATAATTCACACATTCTCTTGCACACTTTTCACACTTACATACTTTTTCACATTCTTGCACACTTTGAAATCACAACTTGACCTTATTCTTATATCTTTCACTTTCTCAAGTTTGCTCAAATACAACTTACAAAAATCAATATTCATTACCTTAGTCGGCTGGAATCAATAGATAAATCAATTGGGCTTAATACAAAAAAAAAAGAAAATCCTTCATTAGCTAACATTGCTCAATAAAAACTAACTCTAAAATGATTTCCTTTGTTAACCAACAGAAGCTTGGTTAACACTGTAAACTTATGAAAATCCTTTGGCAACCGAGTGAGTTTGATTAGCACTAGTTCCATCCAACTTTCCTTCGTTACTCAAGTGAGCTTGGTTAACACTCGCTTTCTATAACTTTTCCTTTGACACCTGAGTGAACTCAATAGACACTGCCTTCTAAACTAGGCAAACATAGGAACACTCGGTAGACACTGAGAACTCTCTTCACTACCCAAGTGAGCTCATCATTTACTGACTAATAATAATTATGACATTTGTGTAACATCAAAGACAACACATAATTAATCAATTGTATCCAACAAATATATTGAATATTTAATAGGAATCTGGTAAATCACCACAAATTTAATGAGTCTAATACCAAATCATGGAGTTATGGATGTAAATATGTACAAAATAAGAAGAAGATGAATATTACAATATAGATATCATTCCTTGATAATGCAAGAGCCTCTATGGTTCTTGGAAATCTTGCTTCATTTGTTCTATGTTCCTATTTACCTATCTCAATGATCATGTCTGCACTCATTTGATCTTGTGTTCCATATTGTGTAAGCTTAACAACAAATAAATTGGATTATTCTCCTATGATTTCCTACCATTTAGATTACATATCAATGAGTACTTATTTTTCTCTTGGGTAGTGTGCTTACTTATCAATGAGTTCATTGATTGTTAGCTTTTTACTACTTTGACCAATCATTCATTTTTGTAAAGTGGAGTGTGATTATTGCATGTAGTCATTAAAGATTCTTTATGGTTATTCTTGGAACATGTGTGGACCTATATATATGATAGAAACTTCTTATGTATTCATGATACTAATCGTTGATCCTATCTTTGGAGGTCAACTAGCAAGTTTTACCACATTTCCTACTTATCAAGAAGTGTGAACATTCTAGGTTGACATGTCTGTCAAATTAAATAAATACAATACATTTGGTGTATCTAAGTAGTGTAATATTAGAGAACTTATTAAAGATATTGAGAGATCAATCTTATGTGTCACAATAACCACACATTGCTTTTGTATATGTTGTAAGGTTGCAACTAGGGAAGCCTTTTTTCTCTACATATTGTAAGTTATCTTTCATTGAATATAAAATTAATTAATTCAATCCTATCATTACATTCTTCCTTCTGTATTATTTCTTCCTTATTCTACTCTTATTTCTTTGTTGGAAATGTCCATTGGGGATTCTCCATCCTAGACTTGAATCTAACTGTATTAGGGCCAAGGTTTATGTTCTTTATGAAAGTTGATTTGATTGGGATTATGTAAAGACATAATAATTTGGTTATAAAGTACCAGATCTCTTATCTAACCTATAACTTGCAAAGGTTGTGATCTTGTAGAGCCTTAATTGATTATTTTTAGGGGTTAATACTTGTCTTTGTCCTATATCTTGTAGAGGGTTGTAAATATATTTTGTGGAAGAAGAAATTTAGATCCTATGGTCATGGATATGTTGAGACAACTTATAGTTAGACTTAAAGATATTGCAACAACCCAAAGAAGAGGAACACTTTTTGATGATGTCAGTGAGGATGAAGTTGAAGAAGTGGAAGAGTGAGTTCCTAATCTTAAATATGGTGACTAAATATTCTTGAGATCCTTGACAAGAGTGAATGCAAAGCCACATTTTAGTCCTCTTGGTCATGATGGTAATCTTGATGTTGATGAATTTTTAGATTGGATCTTTGACATGGAAACATACTTTGAGTATGAGAATACATTGGTCATTAAGAAGGTGAATATTACAAGCTAAACATTGAAAGGACATGCATCTCTTTGGTGGGAATATTTGTAGACTGATATGTAGAATAGAGTAAAGGAAATGATTAAGACTTGGGTGAAGATGATTAGCAATTTGAAGGGTGATTTCCTTCCAAGTGACTATCAAGTTATCCTGTTGAAGAAATTGCAGAACCTAAGGTAAAGGGATATGATAATGAAGGATTATATTGAGGAATTATATAGTTTTGACATCAAATTTGGACACATTAATGATAAACTAGAAATGATTGATAGATATTGTTACCTATTTTTCCTCCCACCAAAATTTGAATTCAAACACTTGAGGCCTCCCAATGGCCACTTACCACCTTTTATTTTATTTGAATGCATGGAAATATCAAAAAATAAAACATTTAAAACTCTATGGTATTTCCTATTTCCCTAAGTTATTTTCACTTGCCACAAATTTCGGCACTGTCAAATCTTTCATGATCTATAGTGGGCACTTTCCTGCATCCTCAAGATGCATGACCTTTACATAATGTGGGGAACCCCTTCACGATGTGTGGTAGGTGGGTCCATTTTCTTCTTATGGGCTACAGAGGGAAAGAGCTACTGGTGAGCTGGTAGTTTGATTGGTGCAAGCTTTCCTGCATTTTGTCTTTTGTCAGACTTTCTGATAATGTGGGCAAGTGCCCTGGTGACACATGTCTTAGTGACATCACAGAGGATATTCACGCAGGTTCAAAGGGCATGTGTTATGAACACCATCTGATGCAATGAGATTGACGGCTGACACTTGCTTGCATTATGAAGATGCAAGGATATTAAGGAATGCGGGCAAGCACCTTGCTGCTGCGTGTCTCTCTAGGACCTATTTCTTGTATGGGTCACCAAGGTGGTGCTAGTTGGATGTTAGGTTGTGCTGAGTGGTTCGTGGGCACAAAAGTATTAAGGGAAGGCACACTATAAAGAAGCATCTTTTGCGATCAGTGATCTTACGTAGATCAACCATTGCTGCTTTCCTGCATTATGAAGATGCAAGGAAATTAAACATTGTAGGGAAGCACTTGAAGGACACGTGTCCTAGTAGGCCTAGTTAAGGCATTAATAGTTAGAGGCTGGCAGTTGGGAGACTGCCATGGTCAGGGTTCTTAGGAGGTGGTGCAGTCAGTTATAAACATGTGGTAAAACTCGGGAAGACCTTGTAAAGTGGTAAAAAAATAAAAGGCTATTGGTCCACATGGCTCATCCTGGTGGTAGAATTCAATTGACTTGCTGACTTTGCTGATTCATGAGCTAGAAATGGAGGGGATCAAGTTTTGTTACATGATTTGATCCTCATGATCAATTCCAACCACTCTCGAATGAATGTTGTGCTTGGTAAATGAAGGAGAACACTCCACCACCCTAGTTTATCCATCTACTTGTTTAGAATGGTTTAATGGTTTCATTTCTGTCAGAGCCCTATTTCAACAAAATATCAAGTTTCATTGCATCTAAATTTGTAGCCAAATCCAATTTTCCCCAGATTTTTATCAAGACTTAATGATAGAGGTTGTGGAGTAACTTCAGTTAGAAAATATCTCAGTTATGCCTAAGCTATAAAGGCAATTTTTGTAGATTTTGTTGGAGTCGACTCTTCTCTAACTTCTCTGATATTGCTCTATGATTTCACTATAAATTCCCTTTGCCTTTGAACTATATGACATTCTTATCTCCTTCAGCCATTGATGTGAAGTGCAAGAACTATTTGCCTCTCATTGGTATATTGTAGAGATCTGCAATCTTGCATGATTGTATCTTTTTTGGCCTATGAATGGTATATAAGTGAATCCTCTCTTCCCTTTTGTCATTCATTAGGGTTTTCTAATCTGCATGTGATTGTTAGATTAAAGCAAGTCTGGATGTGTATATCTTTTGGTGTCATGATGATTCAATAATGCATGTATGAGTAGAGATTGGTTTGAACACTCTATTTTGGTGCATCATCCCCTTAGGTTAGAGTAGGTAGATTTGCTTCACCCATTCCTTCTCCCTTTTCCTCTCCAAGAGTAGTTAGGTGCACCTTGATAGTAAAGGAAGCTGGCCTTCTCCAAAGACTCAACCTCATAGTTCAAGTCCCATAGCTTGGAGGTTGTTTCCATGTTTCACAAGGTTGTCCTTAGGTAAAAACTTTGGATAAGGGCGCAAACCTTTGTGAAAATAGTTTTTGGCATGCTCGATGGGAGTATATTCAAAAAAATTCAAGTCTACTGGTGTCAAAAGGAAGATTTCAAGATTAATACTGAGGAGATAGTACTGGCTTTGGTATTCAAGCCTTCAAGAGGCTCATTCTTCAAGTACTTGGTGATTTGAGCTTCAAATACATTTGGTTCTAGACCAAAGTTGCAGTAATTCATGCCCAAAGCTAAAACAAGGGCATCTTCTAGAGGTAAATTTCATTACCAAGAGCTTTCATTTTCAAAACCTAGAAGAAGGAAGGCTAGAGTATCTTCATCACTAGTTAGGAGTGCAATAGTAACAAATACACCTGCAAGATCCATCTCTGCTCCTCTTGATGTTAGATCTCAGCCTAGATTTCCATTAACACATATCAATAGATCACTTGTCTATATGGGACAGCGTAGGGCTCATGCTTTTTCCACCTTTAATGGTGGAAGTCCTCTTTTATTGGCCTAAAGACATGACATACAATAGCTGCACTCAAAGGTATAGCAGAGTTTACTGGTGAAACTTCTATCTCTCCCTTAGAACACATTCAAGAGGTTGCAAATGTCTATAATATCCATGGTATTACAGAGGATGATGTTGTAGTTAGGCTTCTAGCCTCATCTTTGAAAGGAAAAGCACTACAATGGTATAGAGGTTTGGCTCATGGTTCTATAATAGATTCGGATTGATTAGGAGCAGGACTGTGCAAACACTTTGAGGATAAAAGTGACCATTTGTCACTTTTAGAACAATTGACTACTATAAAAAGAGCCCCCCATGAATGTATGACTGATTTTAACTATAGATTTTAAAATACATGGGATAGAATACCTAATTTAGTAAAACCTACCCCTGGTAATGCCTTCTTGCATTACCTCAAAGCTTTTAACAATGACATTGCCACTACAATCCAAACTATGGGAGGAGATACCTTGCCTAATTCTTATAACATAGCAATAAAGTCAGAAAACATCCTAATATAAGGAGGTAACCTAGCTCCAAGGCCTCCTATGCCTTTCTTTCCTGATGTTCCAAATCACCAACCAGCAATGGCTCCTCTTCCCACAACTTCCACATCACAATCCCTCGTTCTAGTCCCTCAACCTTCCACATCTTCAAATGGAATAGATGGAATCAAGGAGATGATGCAATTTATGATGTTGAACATAGATAAAAGATTGCAAGGCCAAGAGAATAAGTTGGAGGATAGCTTCTCTGTGATGCAGAAAGTGAGCAACAAGGTGGTGACTTTAGAGAGACAACAAGCTCAAGGTAGTAAGGCTCATCAATTTCAATATCAAACTCTAAATAGTGGTAGGCCTTCAAATCATAATCATGGGAACATTTCTTTTGATCAGAATAGGCAGAATAGCCATGCTTCAACTTCAAATGTAAACCAAAGTAGTGCCATAGTTCCTTAAAACAACATGGCCCAAGATCAAAAATTTTGTCCCTCTTATAACTACTCCTATGCCCATTGCATGTGTCAAAAGGCTGAATCCTATTTGGCTTTGACCATCTAAGAGCCTGTACTAGGACAATCATATAAGGAGGACCAATTCAAAGATGCCTCGTATAAGCAAGGACAAGGTGATTTCTCCCTTATGAATCATTTGGTGGAGGAGCATTGTAATGTAAACCAAGATTCCATTACTCACAACACTAGGAGCAAAAGAAGAGCTATGGAAGATGCTACCCCTCCTCCTCCCAATCATGCCTAAACTTCAAATGCAATACCTCATGAGAAAGAAGTAAATGATCAATCAAATACCCTTCAATAGCAAAGGAAAAATAATGGCAGAAAGGATGTAAGTGATCCTCAGGTTGTTCTATCTCAAACTCCTACAAACAGCTCCCAACGCTTCTACCAAGGTACCTACTATGCCATTCAATGTGGTAGAACAAATGAAGAAGAAAAATGTGAATATTTCCATGTGGGATGCTGTTGCTACTATACCCATGCAAAAGAGGTTGCTGCAGCAAGAATTGGAAAGTATTGAAACAAAGGATCAACCACCCAGCATGAAAAGCACTACAAGCTTAGTGTTGCCATCAAAGGAGGTAGAAACAATTAAAAAGGTTAGACCCCCTCCATTTTATGTTTCTCCAATTATAGGGGGTAGACTAGTCCACAATTGCATGATTGATTCAGGGGTTAGTAGTTCAGTGATGCCCAGGTGTGTTGCTGATGCTTTGGAAATGAAATATGCACCCATTGTTAAGGATATATTACAGTTGGATGGTAGTACTATCAAAACTATAGAGAAATGGACCTGCATGCATGCCCTGGTTGTACTGTAACTCAAGATATATCAGTTGCTAAAGTCAAGCCACATTTTACCATCTGTCTATCAAGAGACTTCACTACCCAAATAGGTGGTTACATATCTTTTGATTGGTCATATATGTCTTTTAGAACAAGATATGGGACCAAAGCTTCAATAAGAGTAGAGCCTCTAGCCCTCCATCATACTAAACCCTACACCCCTAATCTCATCAACATGAATTGCACTATCCTAGATATGGATGAGAATGACATAATGAATGAGCCTACCACTTCCCTAGTAGAGATACCTAATTTTCTCTTAGATGAATGGGATAATGAATATCAATTTGATCCTATGCCAAAAAACCTTGAGACAGGCCTCAATACATATTCTATATTAGAGAAAGACGCTCTAGTTCCCAATCTTGTGGAAACTAAAGAAGATGTAAGTGGTATATGGAGTATCTACTTTGATGGCTCAAGAAATAAGAATGGATTAGGGGCTAGTGTGATGTTGATTTCTCCTACACAAGTAAGGTACTACTTTTCCTTTAGTCTCCAATTTAGTTGCACTAATAATGTGGCCGAGTATGAATCCTTGATTCAGGGTCTCCTACTTGCTTAGAAAAGAGGAATTCAAACCTTAAGTGTATATGGAGATAGTGAGTTGGTGGTTAATCAAGTGAGAAATCAAAATACCACCAAGAATGGTTTGCTCAAGTCTTATAAACATAGGGTATGGGATTTGCTTGAGGATTTCAATGCATTTAATATTCAAAGCATCCCTAGAAAAGAAAATAGACATGTTGATAGACTTGCAGCAATAGGTGCATCTCATGATGTGCCAAGGAATCTTGAGGAGAAGAAGGAGCAACAAATCAAAATGGTTGTAAGGCCTACTGCCATCCTTGACAACAACATCCATTGGCAAGTGTTTGCATCTGATGAACAAATTGTAAGCTTCTTGCATAATGAAGTGGAATTTTTAGATAGAAACCAGTTGAGATTGTAGGATCAGTATGGTGATCAAATCATTAATCTTAGTTCCAACAAATTGCCTAAGGTTCTCCTTACCTTAGAGACTGTTTTCAATCCTATTGACCAAGCAAGAGGCAGAGTCATGAACCTAGCTACTAATGAAGATGATCATACCCTAGTTATGGTTGCTGATAGAAAATCCTTAAACATGGGGAAGGTATGTTCTGAGATAGAGCAAGAAAGTTTTATTCATCTATGTCAAGAATTTAATGATGTATTTTCTTGGACATATGATGATTTGAAGAGTTTTGACCCAAGGTTGTTTCAGCATACCATAGATTTAATTGATAATGTCAAACCAGTAAAACAAAAATAGAGGCCAGTGAATCCCAAAATTGAACCCTTAATGAGAAAGGATCTATCCAAATTGATTGAGGCCAATATAATTTTCCCTATCAAGCACTCATCATGGGTAGCAAACCTTGTCCCTGTTAGGAAGAAGAATGGATAAATTAAATTGTGTGTGGACTTTAGGGACCTTAACCAAGCTTTCCTTAAAGATCACCATCCTCTCCCTTCCATGGAGCAGATTTTGTCTAAGGTCAATGGTTCAAAGAGGTTTTCATTTCTTGATGGATTTTTTGGCTATAATCAAGTGCTAGTCAAAGAGTCTGATGGATACAAGACTATATTTACCACCAAATGGGGTACCTATGCTTATTGTAAGATGCCATTTGGGCTAACCAATGTAGATGCTACATTTCAAAAGGAAATGGAGATGGCCTTCAAAAGATTGATTGAAAAGTTTGTATTAGTTTACCTTGATGATATCATAGTATATTCAAAAAATGTAGAAGATCATTTTGATCATTTAAGATAGGTGTTCTCAAAGTGTAGAGAATTTGGGGTATCCCTTAACCTGAGCAATTGTGTCTTTGCTACCAATCAAGGAAAATTATTAGGACACATTATATCTGAGAATGGTTTAACCATCGATCTAGAAAGAACAAAAGTAATACTTGCTCTCCCTCTTCCTAAACATAAGAAAGGATTGCAAAGTTTCCTTGGTAGGATAAATTTTGTGAGAAGATTTATCCCTAATCTTGCTACAATGGTAAAACCCCTTATGGCTATGCTCAAGAAAAGTATGGTATTTGCATGGACCAAGGAAGGGAAGGGAAGTTTTGAAGAGATTAAGGTAGCCATAGCCTCAGCCCCTACTCTCATTAGTCCAAATTTTGAAAAGGATTTTATCCTTTATACCCTTGGTGGTGAGTCAAGCATTTCTGATGTCTTGACTCAAACAAATGATAAAGATGAAGAGCAAACCATAGCCTTCTTTAGTGAAGGGCTCAAAGAGTATGAAGACAAATACAACTATGTAGAAAAGCAAGCCCTTGCAGTCATCAGAGCTTTAAAGAAATTTAGACACCTCCTATCTCATAATAAAATTCATCTGTTAGTACCCCATGTGAGTGTGAAGGATTTCCTTTTGAGCAAAGATATTAGTGAGAAGAGAGCTAGTTGGATTATATGATGTTGACATCCAAATCACCAAGCTGGTTAGAGGGAAAGGGTTGTATAAATAGATGATACCATATCAAGAACTAGATGAGGAAGTCGCTATGATACTAACAGAACAACAAGAGACAAGAAATGATGACCCAAGGAATTGGATGGATGATATGAAGAATTTCTTATTAGGCAATGGATATCCTCAAGGATTAGATAGAACTAAAAGGAGACAGTATAGATTATAGTCAATTCCTTATGTCATAGTTGATGGTATCCTTCTTAGGAAAGATTTTAATGGAGCCCTATTAAGATGCATTGACATAGACCAAACTAAAAGAATGATCAAAGAGTTTCATGATGGTCCTGATGGTGGTCACTTCTCAGCAAGGAAAACTACAATGAAGATCATGAGGGTTGGTTACTACTGGCCATCCCTATTTTATGATTGTCATAGGTATGTGAGGAAGTGTGAAAAATGTACCTTCTTTTTTAGTAAGGAAAAGCTTGCAGCTCTTCCTCTTCATCCCATTCAAGTGGACCAACCTTTTGCTCAATGGGGATTGGATTTCATAGGCCCTATCAATCCTTCTTCTAGTTCTTATCACAAATGGATTTTAGCTGCTACAAATTACTTCACCAAATGGATAGAGTCAGTTGCATTGAAGGACACCACATAATATTTAGTTGTTGAGTTCCTTGATAGAATTGTGACCAGGTTTGGTGCCCCTTCAACCATTATTTTAGATAAAATCTTTTGTAGGAGCTCAAATTTGTGCATGGGCAATTGACCATAATATCTACTTGAACACATCCTCAAACTACTATCCTCAAGGCAATGGTTTGGCTGAGTCATCCAATAGAAACTTGATTAGGATTATGAAAAGAATTATAGAGGATAACCAAAGTGGGCTAACAAAATAACACCTAAGAGGTCGATAGGAAATTCACCATTTATGTTGGTATATGGCAAAGAAGCAAGGCTTTCAATTTCATTAGAATTCTCATCCCTAGAACTAGCTCATTAGCTGGAGCTAATTGAAGATGATGCCATGATAGTAAGAATGGCAGAGCTGATGGAGCTAGAAGAAAAAAGAAGTTCGGCCATACAGACCCTAGAAATACATTTGCAACAGGTGAAAGGGAGCTTTGACAAGAAGGCTAAGGTTAAAATCTTTAGGGAAGGTAATTTGGTTTTGAAATGAGATGCAAACAGGAAAAGCTAGGAAGACACTCAAAATTTGATGCACTATGGAGTGGGCCCTACGTAATTGTTAATTACAAGTAGGCCAATGCTTTTCAATTAATCAAGCCTAGTGGTGAAATTTTGCCTATCCCAATCAATGGGATCTATCTCAAACCATCTTTCTAATAGGGGTTGAGGTTTCATATACATAGGTAGCTTAGTTTTCTTCCTATTGTTTTCCAGCTTTCCAAGAAGTGCACGAGCACATGTGTTTTGTTGAGGTTGTAGAGTTGTAGAGATAGAGTTTTTAATATTTTTCTCTCGCAGAGGTAGGGTTGGGGTTTTGCAGTGCACCGATCCACACTTATTATGACTCTATGGCCCAATGGATGCATAAGCTCACTGGTCATATGCATAGTTGGCTTGCATTCCCTCTGAGTTGCCAGAAATGTTACCTATTTTGTCTCTTGCCAAAATTTGAATTCAAACACTTGAGGCCTCCCAACGGCCACTTACCACCTTTTATATTATTTAAATACATGGAAATATCAAAAAATAAAACATTTAAAACTCTATGGTATTTCTTATTTCCCTAAGTTATTTTCACAAGCCCACAAGTTTTTGTGTCATTAGATCTTTCATGATCTATGGTGGGCACTTTTCCACATCCTTAATATGCATGACCTTTACATAATGTGGGGAAGCCCCTTCATGACACGTGGTAGATGGGTCCATTTTCTTCTTGTGGGCTGCAGAGGGAAAGAGCTACTAGTGAGCTTGCAATTTGATTGGCATCCACTTTCTCACATTTTGTCTTTTGTTAGACTTTTTGATAACGCTGGCAAGTGCTCTGGTGACACATGTCCTACTAACATCATAGAGGATATTCATGCACATTCAGAGGGCACATGTTATGAACACTATCTAATGCAATGAGATTGAGGGCTAGTGCTTGCCCGCATTATGAAGATGCAAGGATATTAAGGAATGCAAGCAAGTGCCTCACTACTGCGTGTCTCTGTGGGACTTGTTTCTTGTATGGGTCACCGAGGTGGTGCCAGTTGGATGCTAGGTTGTGCTCAGTGGTTCATAGGCCCATAAGTATTAAGGGAAGACATAGTATAAAGAAGGATCTTTCACGATCATTGATCTTATGTAGATCAAAGATCGACACTTTCTCACATTATGAAGATCAAGGAAATTAAACATTTCAAGGAAGTTCTTAAAGGACACATATCCTAGTGGGCCCAGTTAAGGAATTAACAATTAGAGACTGGTAGTTGGGAGATTGCCATAGTCAAGGTTCTAAGGAGGTGGCACAGTTAGTTATAAAGATGTGGTCAAACTTGGTAAGACCTTGCGAGGTGGAAAAAAAATAAAAGGCTATTGGCCCATGTGGCTCATCCTGGTGGTAGAGTTCGATTGACTTGCTAACTTTGCTAATTCATGAGCTAGAAATGGAAGGGATCAAGTTTTGTTGCATGATTTAATCCTCGTGATCCATTCCAACCACTCTTGAATGAATGTTGTGCTTGGTAAATGAAGGAGAACACTCCACCACCCCAGTTTATCCATCTACTTGTTTAGAATGGTTTAATAGTGCCATTTTTGTTAGAGCCCTGTTTCAACAAAATATCAAGTTTCATTGTATCTAAATCTATACCTAGATCCAATTTTCCCCAAATCTTTATCAAGACTTAAAGATAGTGGTTGTGGAGTAACTTCAGTTAGAAAATATCTCGGTTATGCCTGAGCAATAAAGACAATCTTTGTATATTTTTTTGGGCTCGACTCTTCTCTGACTTCTCTGACATTGCTCTCCAATTTCATTATAAATTCCCTTTGCCTCTTAATTGTATGACATTCTTATCTCCTTCAGCCATTGATGTGAAGTGCAAGAACTATTTGCCTCTCATTGGTGTATTGTAGAGATCTACAATCTTACATGATTGTATCTCTTTTGGCCTATGAATGGTATATAAGTGAATCATCTCTTTCTTTGCGTCATTCATTTGGGTTTTTTAATCTACATGTGATTGTTAGATTAAAGCAAGTTTGGATGTGTATATCTTTTGGTGTCATGATGATTCGATAGTGCATGTATGGGTAGAGATTGGTTTGAACACTCTATTTTGGTGCATCACCCCCTTAGGTTAGAGAAGGTAGATTTGCTTCATCCATTCCTTCTCCCTTGTCCTCTCCAAGAGTAGTTAGGTGCACCATGATAGTAAAAGAAGCCAGCCTTCTCTGAAGACTCAACCTCATAGTTCAAGTCCCACAACTTGGAGGTTGTTTCCATGCTTCACAAGGTTGTCCTTAGGTAAAAACTTTGGATAAAGGTGCAAACCTTTTTGACAATAGATACCTAAATGGATTAAGGACATATATACATGATGAGATTTGTTTAGTCAATATGGATAGCATTGAGGAGGCATATTAATTTGTGCTAAAGGAACAAGAAAAGCTGAACAAAAGAAAAGAGGTAGATCTTATGGTCAAAGTATCATAAATTATTTAGACTAAGGTAAGACTAATCAAGACATAGGTAAATATGAATGGAAAGAAGAAAGTTCCTACAAAAGGTAGAAGA
Organism: Cupressus sempervirens; assembly: GCA_028749045.1. NCBI lineage: Eukaryota > Viridiplantae > Streptophyta > Pinopsida > Cupressales > Cupressaceae > Cupressus > Cupressus sempervirens. The sequence continues at coordinate 585,100,598 of CM053789.1, forward strand.
ATTTATTCAAGAAGAACTAGTCATAAAAGGAAAGATAGGCCTTGGTTTAAGGGAAATTATTTTAAGTATTTATTACAAGGTCATAGGGCATTTGAGATTATCTTGACATGAAAGCTAGTAATTGTAGGATAAATACACTTGTGCATGAAGGATTATCCAAGTCATTAAATGTTTAGGAGAGGAACCCAATGGTTACAAAAACCTTGTGTAATGAAGAGATTTTTGATAATCATTTGCTGAGGAAAAGCTTATTCAAGACTAGATATAAAATTACAAAAAAATGGTGCAAAGTGAGCATTGATAGAAGAAGTTCTCATAATCTAGCATCATGGGAGTTGGCTACCAAATTGTAGTTACCTACAATGAAGCACCCTAGGCCTTATCAGATTTCTTGGATCAAGGATGAATATAAGGTATTGGTGAGTGAAGAATTCCTTGTGAAATTTAAGATTGAGTCATACTATTATGAAGTATTTTGTGATATTATGCCTATGGATTGTTGTCACAGTATGTATGGAATATGATAGACAAGTTTTTCATGATGGTAGATTGAAACAGTATACCTTTTGGGTTAATGGGAAAAGGAAAATATGGCTACCTTTGATAGAAGAGTCTAAGGTTAAGAATCCTAGTACTATTAGAGTGTACTTGATTAAAGGAAATCACTTGGTAATTTGAAGAAGGAAGACATGTGCTATAATTTGATCCCTAGAAGAACTAAAAGAGGAATTAAGGATGGACAATCATGGGAAGTCAAAGAATTATTATCAAATTTTAAGGATATAATTTGAGATAATATTTCTAATGTGTTACCTAGTCTAGTTAAAAGTATTAGTCATTACATGAAAATGATACCATGAGCTAGCTTTCCTAACAAAGCACCACACTAGTTGGCACCTATGAAGAATGAAGAATTGAATAGATAAGTTCAAGAGTTGTTTTAGAAAGGTTTGATCAAAGAAATTTTAATTCTTTATGCAATACCAATTGTATTGGTACCTAAGAAGAATGGAGATGGTGTATGTCTACTAATACTAGACATCTAAACAAAATCATAGTGAGCTATAGGTTTCCTTTACCTATAATAGATGACATTATGGACTATTTAAGTAGAGAAATATATAATTTTACCAAGATTGACCTAAAAAGTGGCTATCATATGATTCAAGTTAGAGGAGGTTGTGGGAAATATTATGATAGGCTAAGTTACTAAGATAGGAGAGGTGAATCAGTAACTTCTAAAACTTTCAACCCATTTAGCAATTAATCCTTTATATGAATTATAATCTAACTTCATGCAGGAGAAACTAAAAAAATTAAAGCATACCTAACACTTTAACACATAGATTTGGTGACCCAAAACCTTCCAAAAAGTAAAATTGGGGTGGGGATAATACCCACAAGCTTTAGTACTGTAGTATAAAGTTGGTCAATTAAGGCTAACCTTGATCACGTTTGATGATCTACTCTATTAGGAGTAATAAGGATTGATAGGTCCACCTTGCAAAAGGATTTACAAACATACATTGAAGTATGCACTTTGTAAAGATATTTACATAAGACTATTCGATCTATATTGTTAGAGGATTTGACTAATCCACCTATTAGGATGAAGCAGTAGTTGATCTCTGATCTGCAACTTAGTTTGCTAAATGAGATTCCTCTGAGTGTATAAATCACCTTGCTATGATAGATGAATCTTTTCTGCTCCTTATACTATTGTAGCCTTTGTAATTTACACTTATGCTCTTTTATAATGATTACATTACTTCCTTTTCAATTCCATACACACATTGGATGTGATACAATACATTACATATATCAATTCAATTACAAAGTCAGCCACAATACAAGTTTACACAAAATATTGCAAAGTCTGCCAAAGTGTAGAAACTCAAGCTCTGAAGAATAACTTGGTGAGGTTTTGATACTTGGCATCCACTATCAATGCTTGGCATCATCATGCACTTGGTAGGCATAGAAGCTTAGTCCATGTTGATCACTTCCAAGTAGTCTTGAACTTGGTCTACATTGGTGACTTGACAAATACTATAAAACTCATCATATAAACTAAATTGCTTGGTTACCACTACATAGCTTGATAAATACTATCAACTTAAGCTCAGTATAATCTGAGTCACTTGGTTAACACTGATTAGCTCGATCAACACTAGACTCGCATCACATAAATTGTAAACTCAGTAAGCACTACACAACTTGGTTTGCATTGATAAACTCATCATACACCAAGATGCTTGGTTTATGCTACTGATCTTCACAATAGTTGTATTTGCTCAACATACACTAGAACTTGTCCAAAGGACTTAGTAGCAACTATTGGTCATTTTTGCCTTCTTGCCAAAATCACCACATTTGAATTCAACGTAGTAACGTTCATAGGTTTTAAATATCCAAATATTCAAAAAGGGGCACAAAATACTTTATGCTAACCTAGTAATATTTCTTTCCCTATGCATTTTAATGTTTCTATGGGCCCGCAAGTCCCCATCGTCAGATCAAGAGATATCTACGGTTGGCGCTATCTCACTATGGGAAGTTGCACGTTGTTTTTCCATAGCGACGTAGCACCTTTTGGCCATGTGCTAGGTAGGTCCTCCCTTTCCTCATTGTATCTTCGGTGTCGAATTTTGCTAGATCCATGATGGGTGCTATGGCGCTATCAAAAAATCTATGTTTCTCACTGTTAGCGACATAGTGCCTAGACGAAAAGTGATACTACAGAAACATCAAAAGGAAGGTGGGTCCCAAGTATGCCCCATCGAATATTAGTGATGAAATTGGTTAGAGACCTTGGTAGTTGATCGATCTTTTCATTGGCTAAAGTGTAACTATGTAGAATGTGGGTTCTACTTCACTTGGCAGGCCACAAAGGAGGACTTGTTAGACAGGTTGGCACGTGACCAATTCTTATTGGTTGGTATATTGATAGGTAAGATCAATCTTGCTCACCGCCAGATCTAGGAAGATCAATGGTGGGCGTTATCTCGCTATGGAAAGTTGCAAGGATATTACCCATAGCGACATAGCACCATTGTGCCACGTGGATCAGTGGGGCCAAGTCTCACCAAGATGAGGATGCCAGGATGTACCAGGTGGTTGCCAAGTGTTTCATGGGCCTAGAAGTTTTAGAGAGATAACATAGTAATATGATGAGTCTTCATGATCGTCAGATTAGTCTGGATCAACGGTGGGTGCTATCTCACTATGGGAAATTGCTCAGAGGATATCCATAGTGACATAGCACCTCAGTGACATGTGTCCCAGTTGGTCTGGTGGAGGTAGTAACCATTAGCAACTGGCAATTAATGTGACTGTCACACTCAGAGTTGCAAGGTGGTGCAGTTAGTAAAGAAAGAGATGGTCAACCATGTTGGACTCTTGCGAGGTGGCAAGATAAAAGGAGGTTATTGGCCCATGTAGCCTATTTTGGATGCAAAGTTTAGTTGAATTGCTGAACCTACTGATTCAGGTGCTTAGGAATGAAGAGAGTCAGGAATTTTTATGCGATTTGATCTTCGTGATCAATAGCACCCACTCTAGAATAAATGTTGAATGCAAAAAAGCACTACACCACCCCTAGTTGATCCATCTACCTGATCAGGACAATCAATGGTGTCATTTCCATCCTCTCAAGGCATTATTTGACATAGAAAGTTAGATATCATTGCATCTAGATCCATATCTAGATTATATTTTCTCCATGATTGTTCTCTGCAGGACTTAATGGCAAGTTGTTGCGAAGTAATTACAGTTGGAGGACATCTCAGTTATGCTTGAGCTATAAAGGCAATTTTTGTAAATTTTGTAGGGGTCGTCGACCTTTCTCTATTTTCTCTATTACTACTCTATAAATTCTTAGTGTAAATTCCCCTATGCCTCTAAACTGCATGATTTTCTATCTTATCTCCTTTAGCCATTGGTATGAAAGTGCAAGAATTCTTTGCCTCTTACTGGTGTTTTTTAGAGATCTATGATCTGTATGTCTGTATCTCCATGGCCTATGAATGATAATATAAGTGAATCTCTCTTTTCTTGTGTCATTCATCTTGGTCTTCTAATCTACATGTGATTATTAGATTAAAGCAAGTCTGAATGTGTATATTCTTAGTTTCATTCTGGTTCAATAGTGCATATATGGGCAGAGTTTGGTCTGAACACTCTATTTTGGTGCATCACCTCTTTAGATTAGATTAGGTAGAGTTGCTTTCATGCTCTCCTTCTCCCTTTTCCTCTCCAAGAGTAGTTAGGTGCATCCTAATAGTAAGAGGAAGCCAGCCTTCTCTAGAGACTCAACCTCACAGTTCAAGTCCCACAGCTTGGAGGTTGTTTCCATGTTTCACTAGGTTTTCCTCATGCATAGGCTTTGGACAAGGGTGCAAACCTAAGTGACAACAATTTTTGGCATGCCTAGTGGGACAACTTTTTAGAAAATTTCAAGCCTACTGGTGTTAAAAGGGAAGATTTCAAGATCAATACCGAGGAGATAGTATTGGCTTCAGTGTTTAAGCCTTCAAGAGGCTCATTCTTCAAAGTACTTGGTGACTCTAAGTTTCAAATACATATATGATTCTAGACCAAAGTTGCAGTTATTCATTCCCAGAGCTGAAACAAGGGCATCTTCTAGAGATAAGTTTCAGTATCAAGAGCTTTCATTTTCAAACCCTAGAAGAAGGAAGACTAGAATATCTTTATCACCAGTTAGGAGAGTAATAGTACCAAATACACCTACAAGATCTATCTCTACTCCTCCTACTATTAGATCTCATCCTAGACTACCATAAATACATATCAATAGATCACTAGTCTATATGGCATTGCATAGAGCTCAAATCACCTTTAATGGTGGGAGACCTCTCTTATTAGCCCAAAGACATGACATACCAGTAATTGCCCTCAAAAGTATACCAGTGTTTACTGGTGAAACTTCTATCTCTCCCTCAGAACACATTCAAGAGGTTGCAAATGTCTACAATATCCATGGTATTATAGAGGATGATGTTGTAGTTAGGCTTCTAGCCTCATCCTTGAAAGGAAAGACACTACAATGGTATAGAGGTTTAGCTAATGGTTCCATAACAAATTGGGATGGATTAGGAGCAAGATTGTGCAAACATTTTGAGGATAAAAGTGACTATTTATCACTTTTAGAGCAGTTGACTACTATAAAAGGAGCCCTCGATGAATGTATGACTGATTTTAATTATAAATTTCAAAAGACATGGGATAGAATACCTACTTTAGTGAAGCCTACCCCTGGTAATGCCTTCTTGCATTACCTTAGAGATTTTAACAATGATATTGCCACTACAATCCAAACTATGGGAGGAGATACCTTTCCTAATGCTTATGACATAGCAATTGTTGGAAATAATCTAGACTAACAAGGTTACTAAGAGGGGAGGGGTGAATTAGTAACCCTAAAACTTTAATTCAATTCTGTATAATAACACATTCACCATTCATCCATCTAATCTACTGTATGCATGAAAACACATGAACACGCTGATTTGGTGACCCAGAAACCTTCCAATTAGAAAGTAAAACTGGGGTGGGGATGATGCCCACAAAACTTCAATACTGTGGTATAAAGTTGGCCAGTTAAGGCTTACAATGATCACTTCTAATGATCTGCCCTATTAGGAGCAAGTAGGATTGCTAGATCCACCTTGTTAGAGGATTTAGAAACATACAATGAAGTATGCACTCTATTAGGAGACTTACAAAAGACTGCTAAGTCTACCCTGTTAAAGGATTTACAAACTGGTTCACCTGTTAGGATGAAGCAGTAGATCTGGTTACAACTGATTGCTGATAAGATCCCTTATGCTTTGATCACCTGATGTGATGGATATAGCTTTTTTGCATCAATTTTTGACCTTACTGTATTCCTATGTTCTGTTGGTGGCTCACTTTTCCTTTGTTTCAATATTGTAATATAACACCAACGATGATCAATATTTCATTATTTCAAATGATATCATTCCAATATTTACACTGGCAAGGTCGGCAAATCACAAGTGAACAAACATTACTGAGTCGGCCAGATAGTAGAAAACTTGGGTTCCTCAAACTGACTCGGTGACCTCCTGATACTCGACATCCACTACAATACACTGCATTGCCATGCACTAGGTAAGAGTAGAGGCATGGTCCATACTAATCATTCTAAGTAGCTTGGAACTCGATAACCATTGGTGACTCGGTGAATATTGTGTCACTTGGTAAAAATTGAATCCATTGATAACCTTCTTCACTTGGTAAACACTAATTCCTTCATTTACCTTATTTACTCGATAAACATTGATTCCTTCATTTACCTTGTTTACTCGATAAACACTGATTCCTTCATTTACCTTGTTTACACGATAAACACTAATTTCTTTAATTGCCTTGATCACTCGATAAACACTAAGTTCTTTGTTTACCTTGATCACTCAATAAACACTAAGTTCTACTAATGACTCGGTGAGCACTGACTGCTTGGTAAACACTGTGAAGCTCGGTAACCACTAACTGCTTGGAGAACACTGTTATGCCCGGTAACCATTATGAACTCAGTAAATACTGCTGAACTACCCATATGCTTGATTTCCAAAGGAATGCTCGATATCAACTGTAGACTGAGTGATGAGCTTGGTAAACATTCATAATTGAATAAGTGTTGTAACTAATGACAAATATATCATAATTCCAACAATCTCCCCCTTTGGCATTAGTGACAAAAAAATACTTATGAGCCAAAACTTATATACAATATCTGACATACTGATGACTAATTCTACTGAATATACATGACTTTCTTACATATAACTCCCCCATACAATATACACAAGGTATTTACATGAGTTATATGACTTTTATTCACAGTATCTCTTTGTCCCTTTATACATTTATCTCACCAATATTTCTTCCTGAGTATCTCTTTCTCCCCCTTTTTTACCTGGAGAATGAGTTGCAGAGTCTTATCCCAGTTCTCTTGCAAGTTTTACATGTGGATAGAGCTATTTGAACTTTTGCAGAGAGTTCAATCACATGGTCTGCAACGGAGAAATTGTTGTCATGGATCAATGTTTTTGAATGAGCAATGTGCTTTTGCATTGTGTCCATGATGGGAAGGATCATATTTTGAATATCTAACAATGTAGATCGAATCCTTGACTCTTCTCTCAACAATTCTGCTTGCTTCTCTAACAAAATTTTTATCCTGAGGTGATGAGATGAGGTTGAACTGGGGCCAAGCTTCAGGTGTTCTGTGCTTGCCTTTAGATCCTCATCTATCTTATTCAATTTCTCTCTTATTTCTTTAGTATACTCGGTAAAGCTTAGCAAAAAGAGATGTTACATTATTAAAAGAATTTTCAATGTTGGCCAAAACTGTGGATAATTCAACCTGTTTTATTGCTATATGCCGAGCAATGTGCTCAAGCACCTTATTATCAAACTTCTTTTTTGCCTTCTTTATCAACTTTTCTTGACCAGAGGTATCCTCATTGAATTTATTGACTGCCTCTTCTAATTGTAGCAAAATGTGTTGAGAAGTATCAACATCAACACCTATAGCCTCAGTAATTATATTTTTCACTTCATCAATAATTTTAAACTCTCTATCTCTCTCATTCCTTAGTTTTTTCTGCTTTGCCTTCAATTCTATGCATTGACTGAGTAGTCTTAGTTCATCAACTGAAGAAGTATCCATATCTATCCTGGGAATGACAATTTCAGTATCCAGGTCTACATCCTTATCAATTGTCTTGCCTGTAAGCAGAAGTTTTAATGGAGTCTTTTATTTTTCTGCTGTACTAACATCTTTGTCTTTGAAAACAGAGACAATGGTTGATGAGGTTGGACTGGCTGTCAAAATTGGAATAGGACCAACTAAAGGAAGACTAAGAGAGGGGCTAAATGTATCCAAAATTGATATACTTCCTAGAATTGATGTGCATACTGGAATATTTACAATTGAAGAGCTTACTGGTGCAAAAATTGGTGCTAATGTAGCTAAAGTTGACAAAATTGGAGAGCAAACTAGAAAACTTACTGTACATACTGTAGGAGGAATTGATACTTCTAATGTAGTGACTGCTATAGTGGATGACTCAGTAACTGAAGAAGATGCCTGCAGCTCGGTAGATGAAGTGCTTGGCACTTGCATTGGGAATACCTAGAGCTGGGAGGAGATTGGTGAAGATTGAGCAATTGATGTGGCAGCAGTGCTCACAATCTCACTAGTGGAAGTTGTCTCTATAGTAACAAATTTTGGTGGAGAGTAAGGAAGGGATACAATAACTGCTGCTGCAATTTTCATCGGATCATCTTCCTCCTTATCTGCCTCTTCAGCTTCTTCCTCCTTGTCTTCTTCCTCTTTATTTTCCATCAGTGCATGCAGTTCTCCTAGTGAGACTGTGATGGATGGAGTGCTATCAAGCTCATCATAATTGATGCTATCATCATCTTTAATTTCTATTGGGTCTTCATTGGGCTTATGTAGATGATAGATATTTTTCCACATGTTTGTAGCATCATTTACAACATGTTCAATGTCTTTAATCAAAATCAAACAGGTGTGGAATCTGATCATCATTTTACCTTCATGGCTTTTCATTTCAGTTTTTACTTCTGCTCCAGTGAGACTTGGTCGGAGATTCTTCTGGGATTTCTCATAAATATCTTTTACCATTTGGATGGCTAACTCCCATCTCGGTCGCAATCTCTCCAGTAGTTCTTTTGAGATTTGAGGGGCAATCTAGTCTGGGGAGTATTTCCATTTACCCATCTTACTAAGTACCAACTCCTCAATCTGCATTTTCTCAGCATCAGTTCTAGTTTCCAATTTCAATGCTTTGAAATTTGTGATGCCAGCTCCTTCCTCCAATTGTTTGAGCCTTTGCTCAAATGAGGGTGCAGGCGTGACTAGTATAGGTTCTTGCAAACCTTTCCTGGTTCTTCTGGAAAACACTGCAGTAGGCTTCTTCTTAGGTTTGGTAATGATTACCTTACCTTTCTTCTTTGGCTGTTCTTTTGCAGATTCTTCTTCTCCATCTTCTTCTCCTCCTTCTTCTTCTTCACCTTCTTCATCTTCACCTTTTCCCTTGGTGAGCATAAGAGGACCGGTAGAAGTTTTTAATTTGGCTATTTTCCTCTTGCCCTTGCTTATGGCCTGTGGTAGCTTGATTTCAAGCTCAATTCTGGCCTTAGCTTCATCATAGGTTCCAAAAATTTACTGCCTTGGGTCTACTAGCTCATTTAGCAGTGCTTCTATGATATCTCTGGTTTCATCAATATTTACCTCATAGGGAAGAGGTTTCACCCATGCAACTCGGGGTCTGACTGCCTGAATGTATACCTTGTCATAGTTAACCATGAAGCATACATCATCCTTATAATCTTCAACAAGCTTTGGAAGAATTCTGAATTTGTTATTCATTCTTTCCTTGAAGTCTTCAAAATAATTATCCATAATACTATCAAAATTTTCACCCATTTTTGTTACAAATTCATTTATTTGATACAAGACCAAAATATCTTTTCTCCATACAACTGTACCTTTTGAAGGGAAAAACTTTTGTACATAGAAAAATAAACAAACTAACAAAGAACCAAATTTACAAGAGTTGGTTTTTGAGGTCCTTATACTATCCATGTTCTTATTAAGTTGTTTCAACAACACATTTGCTAGGTCAAACTCCATGTTTTTCTTCATGACCTTGTAGGCAGAGTCTGCAGCCGTGAAGGCACGCTATTCAATCTGCTAGAACTATACATCTTATATGCAATTAAATAAATTCCAAATCTTAATTCTGCATTAGATACATTGTTAGGTTTCAATCCTCTGCCATCCCATTCAGCTAGGGTTAACTTTTGAAGTTCATCTTGACTTAGGGCTTTAGTGGTTTTGGATTTACTTAACATAGGTAAACCCGTGATCTTATGAATCATCTTCTTTGTTATTAGGATGGGTTGCTCTAACCACATTTGACCATTATGCACACAGCTTTAAATGTATCTTATCCATTTCATTTGAAATTTCCTTGCTAAGTGCAGGATATGGGTCAAACCTTTGGTTTCCAGATGTTTGAACTCAGGTTTGAGGGTTCCATCCATGCATAACTCGGCTAGGGCATTATCCATATCTAGTGTCCCTATTTCTTGAATAGTGCATTTGAAATGAGTACAAATGTCATTTATAAGTAGTACCTTTGGTGGAATTTGTGATTGGGCTCTATGTGGATCAAGCGATTCAGCTATGGCAGGAATGAGCTTGAAGCTAGGTGCTTTCCATTCTACTCCCTTCACAAGCATTTCAGAGCCTCTCTTTGCCTTGCTATTGCTGGTGCTTGCGGATGCCATTGCTACTCAGTGAGAGAATAATTTTGTTAAACAAATTCTTCGCTGGAAAATCACTTCAAATTGCTTGAACTCACTTTCGTGCTCTTGCAGATCTCTTTGCTCTATATATTCTAAATTCAAGGTGAAAAATGAGATCAAATTTTTCCTTTTTGATAAAAATTTTTCATTAATGCTCGAGTACAAAGGTAGCTGAGATGACCTAGGGTTTTTCAGATAGTCACTGACTTACTCAATAAACCTTGCAACTCGGTGAACAAAAAAAACTTTTCATATTCCCGACCTAGCTCGGTTAAGTCTAAAACCATCCTTGCTTGGTAGATGCACCACAGTGAACTATGTCTTGATTTGTCTTTTGCACTCCTTTATTTTAGAACTACTTAGGATATTGCTTGAAGATGCAGTCCTTGATCCCCTTTTGATGAGTCTAATTAGAAGTGGAGTCACCCACTTCTTGAGTGACATAGCCGTTATTTGAATTTTTTGGCTTGGTAGATTTTGGAATCCACTGTTGTCTCATCTATTTTCGAATGTTGTTAGCTTTGGCTTTCTTTTCATCTTCAATTCTTTCTATATTCATGCAATTCTTGGATATATGACCAAGTTTGGTACATGTATAACATCTTATAGTAGTATCCTTTCTTCTTAGGTGATGCCTTGTACAGTTTATTCCAATGTGTCCATATTCTCCACAATAGTGACATCCGCTTCAAGTATTATAGTCCAAACTAAATATTGCTTTGATAACCTATTCTGCTAGATTGAATGCTTTGGATCTACATTTAGATGCCTTGTGACCTTTTTTCTTGCATTTGTGACATTTGCCCTCAAACTTTGGTTTCTCTTTGCATTCATTTGCTTTGTGACAATGTTGATTGCAATTGTAGCATTTACCATTGAATTTATTTTTTTTACCATTGCTCTAACATCTATTAGATGTATGACCTAACTTACCACAGTGATTGCAAGTAGGTCTTTGATTCTTTTGAGTACCCTATTTGGAAGATTCACCTTCTTCATTGTATCCAAGGCCTGCTTTACCTTTTTGTCTATGAAAATTTTGCTCATTTTGAAAATTCAATTGATCCATATCTGCTTGAGATTTTATCATCCTTTCATTGACTTATTTTTCAACATTTAAGTCATTTTTCAAACCTTCATTGATTTGTCTTTTAGATCTCAGATCACTTTTTAAGGTTGCATTGATTTGTCTTTGAGTGATTAAATCATTTTTCAAACTTTCATTCTCAGATCTTAGATTCATAATTTCTTCATTTGCATCAGATAGTTGCTCTACAAGATCTTCATGCTAAAGGGATTGATTATTTCTTACCTCTAAGTCTTCATTTGCCTTGTTTCTCTGTTTTGAAACTTCACATAGCCTAATGGATTGGATTTCTTCTTCTCTTTTGAGCTTTCTTACTTCTTCCTACAGAGAACCATTATTTGTTAGGAGTTCTTTGATTACTTCATTAGCTTCATTTGAACTGCTTGATGGTAAAACATCTTCAATCCTTTCTTCAATATACTAATGATCATTCATTTGTCTTGCAAGTTACTTCCTTCTTTTTAGGGATTGAGAAAGATGCTCCTTTGCTTTATTGAGTTGAGTCTGGCCATTTCTAGATCTAGCTTTTCATTCTCAATAGATTTGTCAAGTCTGAATATCTCCATTGTCCTTGATCTTTTGCTCAAGCTGTCAAACTTTATCTTGAGAACCACAATGCTCTGATACCAATTATTGGAAATAATCCATACTAACAAGGTTACTAAAGGGGAGGGGTGAATCAGTAACCCTAAAACTTTAATTCAATTCTGTATAATAACACATTCACCATTCATCCATCTAATCTACTGTATGCATGAAAACACATGACCACACTGATTTGGTGACCCAGAAACCTTCCAATTAGAAAGTAAAATTGGGGTGGGGATGATGCCCACAAAATTTCAATACTACAGTATAAAGTTGGCCAGTTAAGGCTTACAATGATCACTTCTGATGATCTGCCCTGTTAGGAGCAAGTAGGATTGCTATATCCAGGTTGTTAGAGGATTTACAAACATACAATAAAGTATGCACTCTGTTAGAAGATTTACAAAAGACTGCTAAGTCTACCCTATTAAAGGATTTACAAACTAGTTCACTTGTTAGGATGAAGCAATGGATCTGGTTACAACTGATTGTTGATAAGATCCCTTGTGCTCTGATCACCTGATGTGATGGATATAGCTTTTCTACATCAATTGTCGACCTTACTATATTCCTTTGTTTTGCTGGTGCCTCACTTTTCCTTTGTTTCAATATTGTAATATAACACCAATGATGATCAATATTTCATTATTTCAAATGATATATATCATTCCAATATTTACACTAGCAAGGTCAACCAATCACAAGTGAATAAACATTACCGAGTCGGCCAGATAGTAGAAAACTCGGGTTCCTCAAACTGACTCAGTGACCTCCTGATACTCAGCATCCACTACAATACACTACATTGTCATGCACTTGGTAAGAGTAGAGGCACGATCCATACTAATCATTCTAAGTAGCTTGGAACTTGGTAACCATTGGTAACTTGGTGAATATTGTGTCACTTGGTAAAAACTGAATCCATTGATAACCTTCTTCACTTGGTAAACGTTGATTCCTTCATTTACCTTGTTTACTCGGTAAACATTGATTCCTTCATTTACCTTATTTACTTGGTAAACATTGATTCCTTCATTTACCTTGTTTACACGATAAACACTGATTTCTTTGATTGCCTTGATCACTCGGTAAACACTAAGTTCTTTGTTTACCTTGATCACTCGGTAAACACTAAGTTCTACTAATGACTCAGTAAGCATTGACTGCTTGGTAAACGTTGTGAATCTCAGTAACCACTAACTACTTGGAGAACACTGTTCTACTTGGTAACCATTATGAACTCGGTAAATACTGCTGAACTACCCATATGCTCGATTTCCAAAGGAATGCTCGGTATCAACTGTAGACTGAGTGATGAGCTCGGTAAACATTTAGAATCAAATAAGTGTTGTAACTAATGACAAATATATCATAATTCCAACAGCAATAAAATCAGAGAACATCCTAATACAAGGAGGTAAGCTAGCTCCAAGGCCTCCTATACCTTTCTTCCCTAATGTTCCAAATCATCAACCAGCAATGGCTCCTGTTCCCAAAACTTCTACATCACAATCCCTTGTCCTAGTCCCTCAAGCTTCCACATCTTCAAATGGGATAGATGAAATCAAAGAAATGATGCAATCTCTGATGCAGAACATAGATAAAAGAGAAAAGATTGCAAGATTATGGGAAGAATTGGAGGATAACTCCTCTATGATGCAAAAAGTAAGCAACAAGGTGGTGACTTTAGAAAGATAGCAAGTTCAAGGTAGTAAGCCTCATCAATTGCAATATCAAAATTCAAGTAGTGGTAGGCCTCCAAATCCTAATCATCGGAATAATTCTTTTCATCAGAGTAGGTAGGGTGGCCATGCTTCAACCTCAAATGTAAACCAAAGTAAGGCCATAGTCCCTCAAAACAAGATTTTTGTCCATCTTGTAACTACTCTTATGCCTAGTGTATGTGTCAAAAGGTTGAATCTTTTATGGCTTTGACAATCCAAGAACCTGCAGCAAAACAATCATACAAGGAGGACCAATTTAAAGATGCCTCAGATATGCAAAGATAGGGTGATTGCTCTTTTATGAATCATCAGATGGAGGAGCATTGTAATGTAAACTAGGATTCCATTGCTCATAACACTAGAAGCAAAAGAAGAGCTATGAAAGATGTTGTCCCTCCTCCTCCCAATTAGGCCTCAACTTCAAATGCAATATCTCATGAGCAAGGAGCAAATAATCAATCAAGTACCTTTCAGTAGCAAAGGCAAAATCATGGTAGAAAGGATGTAAGTGATCCTCAGGTTATTCCATCTCAACCTCATACAATTGCAGCTCCCAAAGCTTCTACCAAAGCACCTGCTATTCCATTCAGTGTGGTAGAGCAAATGAAGAAGACAAATGTGAATATCTCTATGTGGGATGTTGTTGCTACTATACCCATGCAAAAGAGGTTGCTGCAGCAAGAATTGGAAAGAATTGAACCAAAGGATCAGACATTCAGTATGGAAAGTGCCACAAGCCTAGTACAACCATCAAGGGAGGTAAAAACAAGTAAAAAGGTTAGACCTCCTCCATTCTATATTTCTCTAATTATAGGGGGCAAACTATTTCATAATTTCATGATTGATTCAAGGGCTAGTAGTTTAGTGATGCCTATGTGTGTTGTTGATGCTTTGAGAATGAAATATGAGCCCATTGTTAGGGATGCATTATAGTTGGATGGTAGTACTATCAAGACTATAGGGATCCTTAGGAATGTGGAAATGGCCTTACATGCATGCCCTGGTTGTACTATAACCCAAGATATCTTTGTTGTTGAGGTCAAGCCATATTTTGCCATCTATCTGTCAAGAGACTTCACTGCCCAAATAGGTGGTTTCATATCTTCTGATTGGTCATGTATGTCTTTCAAGACAAGATATGGAGCCAATGCTTCAATCACAGTAGAGCCTCAAGCCCTCCATCATACTGAATCTTACACCCCTAATTCCATCAACATAAATTGCTCTATCCTAGAGATGGATGAGAATGACATAGTGAGTGAGCCCACCACTTCTCTAGTAGAGATACCTAATTTTTTCGTGGATGAGTGGGCTAATGCATATCAATTTAACCCTATGTCAGAAACCCTTGAGAAAAGTCTCATTACGTACTGTATATTGGAGAAAGATGCTCTAGTTCCCAATCTTGTGGGTACTAAAGAAGATATGAGTGGGATATGGAGTACGTACTTTGATGGCTCAAGAAATAAGAATGGATCAGGGGCTGGTGTGATGTTGATTTTTCCTGCACATGTAAGGTACTACTTCTCCTTTAGGTTCCAATTTAGTTGCACTAATAATGTAACCAAGTATGAATCTTTGATTCAAGGTCTCCTACTTGCTCCAAAAAGAGGAATTCAAGCCTTAAGGGTGTATGGAGACAGTGAGTTGGTGGTTAATCAAGTGAGAAATTAGAATACCACCAAGAATGGTTTGCTCAAGTCTTATAAAAATAGGGTATGGGATTTTCTTGAAGGTTTCAATGCATTTAATATTCAAAGCATCCCTAGAAAAGAAAACAGACATGTTGATAGACTTGCAACAATAGGGGCATCTTATGTTGTGCCTGGGAATCTTGAGGAGGAGAAGAAGCAACAAATCAGAGTGGTAGTAAGGCCTTCCATCCCTAATAACAACATCCATTGGCAAGTGTTTGAGTCTGATGAGAAAATTGTGAGCTTCTTGCAGAATGAGGCAGAATTTTTAGAGAGAAATCAGTCAAGACTGTAGGATCAATATAGTGAAAAAAAGTATTAACCTCAGCTCCAACAAGCTGCCTAAAGGTCTCATTACTCTAGAGAGTGTTTTTAATCCTGATGATCAAACAAGGGGTAGGGCCATGAACCTAGCTGCTGATGAAAGTGACTACACTCCAGTCATGGTTGTTGATGGAAAATCCTTGAACATGGGTAAGGTATGTTCTGAAATCGAACAAGAAAATTATATTCATCTATGTCAAGAATTTAATGATGTATTTTCTTGGACATATGATGACTTAAAGGGCTTTAACCCAAGGTTGTTTCAACATACCATAGATTTAATTAATGATCTAAAATCAGTAAGACAAAAATAGAGACTAGTGAATCCTAAAATTGAACCCCTAATGAGAAAAGAGCTATCCAAGTTTATTGAGGCCAATATAATTGTTCCCATCAAACACTCATCATGGGTAGCAAACCTTGTCCCTCTTATGGAGAATAACAGAGAAATTAAATTGTGTGTGGACTTTAGGGATCTTAACCAAGCTTTCCTTAAAGATCACCATCCTCTCCCTTCTATGGAGTAGATTTATCCAAGGTCAGTGGTTCAAAGAGATTTTAGTTTCTTGATGGATTTTTTGGCTACAATCAAGTGTTGGTTAAAGAGTTTGATAGGTACAAGACTGCATTTACCACTAAATGGGGTACCTATGCTTATTTTAAAATGCCATTTGGACTAACCAATGTAGGTGCTACATTTCAGAAGGCAATGGAGATGGCCTTCAAAAGATTGATTGACAAGTTTGTCTTAGTTTACCTTGATGATATCACTATGTATTCAAAGGATGTAGAAGATCATTTTGATCATCTAAGACAAGTATTCCTAAGATGTAGAGAGTTTGGGGTTTCCCTTAACCCAAGAAAGTCTGTCTTTGCTACTAACCAAAGAAAATTATTAGAAACACAAGAAAGGGCTGCAAAGTTTCCTGGGTAGGATAAATTTTGTGAGAAGATTTATCCCTAATCTTGCTACCATGGTGAAACCTCTTATAGCTATGCTCAAGAAAGGTATAGTCTTTTTATGGACCAAGGAAGGGAAGGAAAGTTTTGAAGAGATCAAGACAACCATAACCTTAGCCCCTACTCTCATGAATCCAAATTTTGAGAAAGATTTCATCCTTTATACCCTAGGTGGTGAGTCAAGCATTTCTGCTGTCTTGACTCAAAGAAATGATAAAGTTGATGAGAAGCCCATAGCTTTCTTTAGTGAAGGGCTTAAAGAATATGAAGATAAATACAACTATGTAGAGAAGCAAGCCCATGTAGTCATCAGAGCTTTAAAGAAATTTAGACACCTCCTGTCTCATAGTAAGATTCATTTGTTAGTACCACATGCCAGTGTGAAGGAGTTCCTTTTGAGCAAAGATATTAGTGAGAAAAGAGCTGGTTGGATTACAAGAGTGATGAAATATGATGTTGACATCCAAATCACCAAGCTAGTAAGAGGGAAAGGATTGTGTAAATAGATGTTATCATCTCAAGAATCTGATGAGGAAGCTTCTATGATACTGACAGAGGAACAAGGGGTAAGAAATAGTGACCCAAGGAGTTGGATGGATGATATGATGAATTTCTTATTAGGCAATGGATACCCTCAAGGATTAGATAGAACTAAAAGGAGACAGTATAGATTATAGTCAATTCCTTATGTCATAGTTGATGGTGTCCTCTTAAGAAAAGATTTTAATGAAGCCCTATTAAAATGCCTTGATAAAGACCAGGCTGAAAGAATGATCAAAGAACTTCATGATGGTCTTGATGGTGGCCACTTCTCAGCAAGGAAAACTGCAATGAAGATCACGAGGGCTAGTTATTACTGGCCATCTCTGTTTCATGATTGTCATAAGTATGTGAGGAAGTTTGAAAAATCTGCCTTCTTCTTTGGCAAAGAAAGACTTGTAGCTCTTCCCCTTCATCATATTTAGGTGGATCAACCTTTTGCTTACTGGGGATTGGATTTCATAGGCCCTATCAATCCTTCTTCTAGTTCTGGTCACAAATAGATTTTAGCTGCTACAGATTACTTCACTAGATGGACAGAGGTAGTTGCATTGAAGGATGCTATTGAATATTTAGTTGTTGAGTTCCTTGATGGAATTGTGACTAGGTTTGGTGCCCCTTCGACCATTATTTTAAGATAATGCAAAGTCTTTTGTTGGAGCTCAGATTTGTGCATGGGTAGTGGATCATAATATCTATTTGAGCACATCCTCAAATTACGATCCTCAGGGTAATGGTTTGGCTGAGTCCTCCAACAAGAACCTAATCAAGATCATGAAAAGAACAATAGAAAATAATCAGAGGTGTTGGCATAAAAAATTGAAGACTGCACTGTGGGCTAACAGAATAACACCTAAAAGGTCAATAGGAAATTCACCATTTGTATTAGTCTATGGTAGAGAAGCAAGGCTTCCAATTTCATTGGAGTTCCCATCCCTAGAGCTAGCTCATCAGCTGGAGGTGATTAAAGATGATGCCATGACAGTAAGAGTGGTAGAGCTGATGGAGCTAGAAGAGAAGAGAAGTGAAGCCATGCCAGACCCTAGAGACACACCAGTAGCAAGTAAAAAATAGTTTTGACAAGAAGGCTAAGGTCAGAATCTTTAGGGAGGGAGATTTGGTTCTAAAATGGGATGCAGATAGGGTAAAACCAAGAAGACACTCAAAGTTTGATGCATTGTGGAGTGGTCCCTATCTTGTTGTTAGTTGCAAGCAGACCAATGCTTTCCAGTTAAGCAAGCCTAGTGGTGAAATTTTGCCCATCCCAGTTAATGGGATCTATCTCAAGCCATGTTTCTGAGGGTTTGAGATTCCATGTACATAGTTAGTTTAGTTTCATTTCCAGTTTGTTCCCTACTTTTCCAAGAAGTGCATGAGCATAGGATTGTCTCTCTAAGACAACAAGTTTTGAAATTTTGAAGGGTGCAGAAGGAGGTTTTGGTCTCTGGTTCCAATTGTAGAGATAGGAGTTTAGGGTTTCCCTCTTAGAGGTAGGGTTAGGGTTTCATAGTATACATAGGATCCACATCTTTTTGACTTTGTAACCAAATGGATGCATGAGGTCACTGGTATACACATAGCTAGCTTGCATCCCCTTTGAGTTGCCAGATTTGTTGGTAATTTTTGCCTTCCTGATTTCCACATTTGAATTCAACATAGGTAACGTTCAAAGGTTTTAAATATCCAAATATTCAAAAAAGGGCACTGAATACTTTATGTTAACCTGGTAATATTTCTTTCATTGTGCATTTTAATGTTTTTGCGAGCACGCAAGTCCCCATCATCAAATTAAGAGATATCTACGGTTGGCGCTATCTCGCTATGAGAAGTTGCACATTGTTTTTCCATAGTGACATAGTGCCTTTTGGCCATCTGTCAAGTGGGTCCTCCCTTTCCTCTTTGTTTCACCAACATCAAATTTTGCTAGATCCACGGTGGGCGCTATGGCACTATCAAAAAATTTGTGTTTCTCGCCATTAGCGACATAACGCCCAGATGGAAAGTGATACTATGACAACATCAAAAGGAATGTGGGTCCCAAGTATGCCCCATCAAATATTAGAGATGAAATTTTTCAAACACCTTGGCAATTGATCGATCTTTTCATTGGCTAAAGTGTAAGTATGTAGAATGTGGGTCCTGCTTCACTTGGCGAGCCACAAATGAGGACTTGTCAAATAGGTTGGCACATGGCTCGTTCTTATTGGTTGGTATACTGATAGGTTAGATCCATCTTGCTCGCTGCCAGATCTAGGAAGATCAATGGTGGGCGCTATCTCACTATGGAAAGCTACGAGGATATTACCCATAGCGACATAACACCATTGCGCCACATGGATCAATAGGGCCAGGTCTCACCAAGATGAGGATGCCAGGATGTACCAAGTGGTTGCCAAGTGTTTCATGGGCCCAAAAGTTTTAGGAAGATAGCATAGTAATACGACAAGTCTTCACAATTGTCAGATCAGTCTAGATCCACGGTGGGTGCTATATTACTATGGGAAATTGCTTAGAGGATATCCATAGTGACATGGCACCTCAGTGATGTGTGTCCCAATGGGTCTAGTGGAGGCAGTAATAGTTAGCGACTGGCAATTAATGTGACTGTTGTGGTCAAAGTTGCAAGGTGGTGTAGTTAGTAAAGAAAGAGATGGTCAACCACGTTGGACTCTTTCAAGGTGGTAAGATAAAAGGAGGTTATTAGCCCATGTAGCCCATTTTGGATGCAGATTTTAGTTGACTTGCTGACCTTGCTGATTCAGGTGCTCAGGATTGAAGAGAGTTGGGAATTCTTATGCTATTTGATCTTCGTGATCAATACCAACCACTCTAGAATGAATGTTGAATGCAAAAAAGCACTCCACTACCCCTAGTTGATCCATCTACCTGATCAAGACAATCAATGGCACCATTTCTGTCCTCTCAAGGCATTAATTAACACAGAAGGTCAGATATCATTGCATCTGGATCCGTATCCAGATCAAATTTTTTCCATGATTGCTCTCTGCAAGACTTAATGGCAAGTTGTTACAAAGTAATTATAGTTGGAGGACATCTCAATTATGCCTAAGCTATAAAGGTAATTTTTGTAAATTTTTTAGGGGTCATCAACCTTTCTCTATTTTCTCTGTTACTGCTCTATAGATTCTCAGTGTAAATTCCCCCTATGACTCTGAACTACATGATTTTCTATCTTATCTCCTTCAACCATTGGTATGAAAGTGCAAGAATTCTTTGCCTCTTACTGGTGTTTTGTAGAGATCTATGATCTGCATGATTGTATCTCCTTGGCCTATGAATGATAATATAAGTGAATCTCTCTTTCCTTGTGTCATTCATCTTGGTCTTCTAATCTGCATGTGATTATTAGATTAAAGCAAGTCTGATGTGTATATCCTTAGTTTCATTCTGGATCAATAGTGCATATATAGGCAGAGTTTTGTCTGAACACTCTATTTTGGTGCATCATGTCTTTAGATTAGATTAGGTAGAGTTGCTTTCATGCTCTCCTTCTCACTTTTCTTCTCCAAGAGTAGTTAGGTGCATCCTGATAGTAAGAGGAAGTCGGCCTTCTCTGAAGACTCAACCTTACAGTTCAAGTCCCATAGCTTGGAGGTTGTTTCCATGTTTCACTAGGTTGTCCTCATGCATAGGCTTTGGACAAGGGTGCAAACCTAAGTGACAACAACAACTGTAGAACTTAGTAACAACTAAAATTCTTGGTTAATAATGATAACTATACAATAAGATCAGTATGCATTAATAGCAAGCATGACTAGAATGGAAACAATCTCCCCCTTTGGCATTAGTGACAAAACCACTTATCAATCAAAATTGAATTATTCATCACTGTATATCTCCAACTCAGTAGATACTATTTGAGATTTTTCAAAATTGTTTTTGTAAAGGATACATTTTTGTACAATATATTTCTCCATACTTTCTTACAATTTTCTCCCCTAACTTTTTACATCTTTCTCCTCTTTATATCATCTTATATATTTCCCCCTTTTTGACATTAATGCCAAAGAATTATATGATATGTATTTACATAGAAATTCCAAAATGAGATAAGAAATTTGAATGTACCTTTAGTATGATTTCCAAAGTCTCTTCCTAGTTCTCTTGCAAGACCTTGCTTATGTGCAATGCCACCTGCACTTCTGCTGAAGTTCAATCATATGGTCTGCAATAGAGAAATTATTATCATGGATGAGAGTTTTTGAATAAGAAATATGCTTCTACATTGCATCCATGTTGGGGAGTATCATATTTTGAAAATCTACCCATGTAGACCTAATTCTTGATTCTTCTCTAAGTAATTCAGCCTACATATCTATCAAAAAAATGATCTTCTTGAAATGTGCAGAGCTTGAACTTGGGTCAAGCTACAATTGTTGAGCACTTTCTTTGAGATCTTCATCAATCTTAGACAATTTGTCCTTTATTTATGTATTAAAGTTTGGAATATCACATAGTTTACCAAAAAGTAAAGTTACATTTGTACAAGAAGTTTCCAAAGAACCCAAAATAGTAGATAATTCTACTTGGAAAATGGCAATTTTTTGAGCAATTTGCTCGAACACTTTATTTTAAAAAAAAAACTACTTTCTATAATAATTTATCTTGTCCATCTAGATCTTCATTATACTTCTGGACCATTTCTGCCAACTGAAACAAAATTAGCTAAGAAGAATCAATCTCTATGCTTATAGCCTCTATCAAAATATTCTTGGCATCCTCAATGATTTTAAATTATTTATCTCTTTCTTCTCTTAGTCTTTGCTACTTGGCCTTCTTTTGGAGTAATTCTCCAAAGGTTTTCATTTGATTAGGAGTAAGTTTTGAAATATCCTAGTTTGGAATCACAATTTCCTCATCATGATTAACATCCTCCTCCTTTTCTTTATCTTTACCCAAAAAAACATTGCTCGTTTGAGGCTTGGTCTCAACTTTCTTTGCACTTATTGCTTGTGTACTTGGAATGGAAATAATAGTAGAAATAGTAGGGCTTGCTACAAAAATTAATACCACACTTCTTGTAGAAATACTAGTAGAAGTACATGTTAAAGAAAAAATTGATATATCCAAAATTGTTGAAGAGGGAAGAGTCTGTAGCTCGATAGATGAAGTACTTGGTACTTCAGTCAATGATGTTTTGAAATGAATTGGTGCGAAGATTGATTGGATGGTTTTTCTTGGAGTGCTAGACACAATCAATCTTGTAGAGGCTATCTCCATGCTTGATTTTGTCAATACTTTGCTTCGAGAATGAGGAAGTGAGGCTATAACCACTATAGCAATCTTAACTGGGTTATTTTCTTTTGTATCTTGAATTTCTTCACCGGTAGCCTCTTTCTCCTATTCCTCTTAATTATCAATATTATCAAAATATGTTGTCTCTTCATCATTTTCCTCTTCATCTTTTCCTTCTTTATCATCATTATCATTTTTGTCACTTATGTTGACTGGAAAATCACCCGATTTATGAAGAAGATATACATTCTTCCATGTATTTGTTGCATTCTTCATAACATGTTCTATATTTTTCATCAATACAAGGCAAGTGTTGAATTTCAAGGTTAGCTTTTCTTCATTCTTCTTCATGGATTCCTTCACCTCCTTTTTAGTTAGGCTTGGCATAAGTTGCCTCATGGTTTGCTCATATATATCTTTACTAGTTTGCATTGCAAATTCCCATCTTGGCTTGATCTTATCCATCAAAACACTAGGAACTTGAAGTGTAAGATGATCAAGTGAGTATTTCCACTTATCCATTTTATCCATCACTAGATCTTCAATCTACTTCTATTCTGCTTCAGTCCCGATCTCATACTTTAATGCCTTGAAGTTGGTTATGTCAACCCCTGACTACAAATCCTTCAATCTATCCTAGAAGGTAGGTGGAAGTTTCCTAAATATTATGTCTTCTCCTTCCTTCTCTAATTTCCTCCTACTCTTGGTGAACATTGTAGTGGATGGCTTAGTAGGCTTGGTAATGATTACCTTGCCCTTTTTCTCTAGTGTCTCTTCCTCCTCTATTTTTTCCTCATCCTTACCTTTTCCCTTAGTTAACAAAAGAGTTGAACTTGTTTTCAATTTGGCAATTCTCTTATTGTCTTTATTTATTGCCTGAGGGAGTTTGATCTCCAGTTCTATCCTAACCTTAGCTTTATCATATGTACCAAAATAGGATTCCTTAGGATCAACTAGTTCATTAATTAGTGCCTCAATAATATCTTTAATTTCATCAATATTAACCTCATATCCAAGAGGTTTTACCCATACAATTCTGGGCATAACTGCCTGAATGTATACTTTATCACTATATACCATAAAACATATATCATCCTTGTAATCCTCAATTAGTTTCTTAGGGATTTGAGATCTATTATTCATTTTCTCCTTGAATGCATCAAAATAATTATCCATAATACTATTATAATTTTGACCCATCTCAGCAATGTACTCATTAATTTGATAGAGTACAGGTACATCTTTTCTCCATACAATAGTGCCTTTTGAAGGAAAGAATTTCTAAACATAAAAGAATAAGCATGTCAATAGAGAGCCAAACTTACATGGATTGTTCTTTGATGTTCTAATGTTCTCCATGTTCTTGTTGAATTGTTTCAACACTAGCTTAGCAAGGTCAAAAGAAAGGTTGTTCTTGACTATCTATATGCCAAGTCTACTATCTCACATGACACACTATTCAACCTACTTGAACTATAGATCTTGCATGCAATGATATGGGGAGACTGGTGATATTATGAATCAGACTTTTCATGATCAAAATTGGTTGCTCCAATTATAGCTATCCATCGTGCATTCAAATGAGAATAAACCTAATCCATTTCACTTGGAATTCATGGGGCATGTGAAGAATATGGGTTAATCCTTTAGCCTCAAGATGTTGATGTTTGGGTTTCAAAATGTCATTCACACATAACATTTATAGGGTTTCATCCATTTCTAGTGTACCAATTTCTTAGATCGTACTTTTAAAATGAGAACAGATGTCGTCGATTAACAATACCTTGGAAGGGATTGAGACTATGTTCCACTCAGGTCTAGGGTTTCAACAATTGTAGGAGTGAGCTTGAAGTTCGGTGTCTTCCATTTTACACCACAAACTAGCATATCGAAACCTTGCTTTACCTTGTTGCTACTAGATGCCATCTTCACTATGTAGGGTTTGAGAGAATTTGAAAAACTTTTGGTGACAATTTGCTCAAATATCTTGAATGCCTTTGAAGATCACACTACATAATAGCTCTTGAAAATTCATAGTGAAAATGACTTTGATTTCATGGCTTTTATCAAATTTTGTAATAAATGCTTGGAAAAAATGTTAGATCAAATTGACATATTGTCATCCACTTCCTTTTATTGAACACTCAATGAAGTTTTCATGACTTGATAATGATACGCATCTTGATTACTCCCAACCTTGCTTAGTAGAGTCTGTAACTCATCCTAGCTTGGTAAGATAGTAACCCAACCTTGCTTGATGATAACTTTCATTTTTTACTCAATGATTCCTTTTGAATCTTGAATGCTATGTTGGTTCTTTCATCCTACTAATTGGAATTGATATCTGATGCCTTATTTAGTATCACAATTCTAACACTCCTTTGAGAGATCAAATAGAAATGGTGGAGTTACTCAATTCTTGAGTGACTTGTTCATCATCATTTGGATTTGCATTCATGGTAGACTTTGGAACCCATTGTTGTCTCATCTATTTTCTAATGTTTTCAGCCTTTGCCTTCTTTTCATCTTCAATTCTTTTAGTATTCATACAGTTCTTGGCAAGATGACCAAGTTTAGTACAAATCAAACATCTTTTAGTAGTATCTCTTTTCCTCAAATGATGCTTTACACAATTCATTCCAATGTGTCCAAATTCTCCACAATAATGACATATGCACTAGGTGTTGTAGTCCCAACCAAATATAGCTTTTACAATCTATTTAGCTAGATTCAATATCTTGGTTTTTCATTCTAATGACTTGTGTCCATATTTCTTACATTTGTGACATTTGCCTTCAAATCTTGGTTTTTCTTTGTATTCATTAGCCTTATGACCATGCTGATTGCAATTGTAGCACTTTCCATTGAATTTTTCCTTCCCATTGCTCCAACATTTGTGTGATGTACGACCTATCTTACCATAGTGATTGCAAGTAAGCCTTTGATTCTTTTGAGCTCCTTGCTTGGATGTTTCACCTTTTTTTGTATATCGAATTCTTCCTTTTCCTTTTTATCTATAAAGATTTTTCTCATTCAATAGATTCATGTCTACTTGGGATTTTGTCATTCTTTCATTGGTTTGCCTTTTGGAGTTTAGATCATTCTGCAATCTTTCATTTTCTAACCTTAGATGTAAGATTTCTTCATTTGCATTAGTGATTTGATTTATGAAGTTAGTTTGTTGAAGGGATAAATGTTGAATCTCATTGTCTTTTCCTTTTATTTCTTCTTTTATCTTATTTTTCTCTTCTATAACTTCACATAGTGTTACTGACTAAATTTCTTGTTCTCTTCTTAGTTTTCTTACTTCTTCTTGTAGTGAACCATTCTTTTCTAGGAGATCCTTGATTGCTTCATTGGCTTCATCTGGGCTACTTGAATGAAGGTCTTCAATTCTTTCTTCAATGTAGAGATGATCATTTATTTGAATTGCAACATCTTTTCTTCTTTTTAGGGATTGAGAGAGTTACTCCTTTTCTTTCTTGAGTTGGGCAATAGCCATATCCAAATTTAGCTTCTCATTGTTAATAGCCTTGTCAAGTCTAAATATCTCTATGGCCTTTGATCTTTGCTCAAGTTGTTAAACTTTTCTCTGAGAACCACAATGCTCTGATACCAATTGTTGGAAATATTATGATAAACTAAGTTACTGAGAGGGGAGGGGTGAATTAGTAACTTCTAAAACTTTCAACCAAATTAGTAATTAATCCTTTATATGAATTGTAATCTAACTTCATGCATGAGAAACTAAAAACATAAAAGCATACATAACACTTTAAAACATAGATTTGGTGACCTAGAAACCTTCCAAATAGAAAGTAAAACTAGGGTGGGTATGATACCCACAAGCTTTAGTACTACGATATAAATTTGGCTAGTTAAGGCTTGCATTGATCACTTGAGATGATTTTCCTTGTTAAGAGCAATAAGGACTACTAGGTACACCTTGCAAAAGGATTTACAAACATACAATGAAGTATGCACTTGGTAAAGAAATTTATATAAGATTGTTAGGTCTACCTTGCTAAATAATTTGACAAATCCACTTGTTAGGATGAAGTAGTAGTTGATCATTAATTTGCAACTTGGTTTGCTAAATGAGATTCATTTGAGTGTACAAATCACCTTGCTATGATAGATAAATTTGTGCTACTCCTTATACTACTATAGCCTTTGTAATTTTCACTTTTCCTCTTTTATAATGATTACATTACATTCAATTCCATGCATACATTGGATGTGATACAATACAATACATATAAATCAATCCAATTACATAATTACAAATTTGGCCACAATACAAGTTTACACAAAATATTACAAAGTTGGCCAGGGTGTAGAAACTCGGGCTCTGAAGACTAACTCTATGACATTTTAATACTTGGCATCCACTATCAATGCTCAGCATCATCATGCACTCTATAGACATAAAAGTTCAATCCATACTGATCACTTCCAGCAAGTAGTCTTGACCTTGGTCTACACTAGTGACTTGGTGAATACTATGAAACTATTCATATAAACTGAATCACTTGGTTACCACTGCATAGCTTAGTAAATACTATCACCTCAAGCTTGGTATAAACTAAGTCACTTAGTTAACACTGAGTAGCTCAGTTAATGTTGGACTCACATCACATTAACTGTGAACTTGGTAAGCACTGTACAACTTGATTTGCACTAGTAAACTCAGCACACACTGAGATGCTTAATTCACATTGCTAATCTTCACAATAGTTGTATCTACTTGACATACACTAGAACTTGTCCAAAGGACTTGGTAGCAACTATAGAACTTGATAACAACTGAAATGCTTGGTTAACACTATTAACTATACAATAAGCTTGGTATGAATTCACAATTTGAATAAGTGTATGTCTCTAATAATAAACATGACTTGAATGTCAAAGAGGTGACCAATGGAAGAGTGATTTCAAGATAGGTGAAGGATTGTATGAGTCGTTGGTTATGTCTTTTTGTTTGACTAATGCACCTAGTACTTTTACGAGGTTGATGAATAAATTTTTAAGGAAATTCTTGGGTAAATTTTAAATTTCTAATCAGATGATATTTTGATATTCAATAAGAGAAAAGTATATCATTTGTTACATATAAGATAGGTGTTACAGAGATTAAAAGAGGAAAGGTTGTTGATAAATTGAATTAGTGTTCTTTCATGAAAGAAAAGATAGTGTATTTTGATTTTATGATATCAGCTAATGGTTTGGAGATGGATCTCGTGAAGGTTAAGGTTATTCTGGAGTTTCATGTCCATAAATTATTATGGTATGTGTTAAAAACTATGGTAAAAATAGAAAATTAATTATCAATAAAAATAATCAATAATGTTGATTAAAAAGAGTGAATTTTCTAGTCTATTGGACCTAGGGTTTGAAGAAAAAAACACAAACATGCACATTGACCTAGTAACGATGGAGAAGAAATATAAGAACTTAAAAGAAGATCAAAAAGATTTGTATATTAGAGGAGTAACATATAGTTGTAGACTGGACCCTAGTCATAAGCCTCCTTATAATTATGATATTTTTGTGCAATGGATTCATGATAGTATTTATTTTATAGCATTTTTTTTGGGATTGGAAATTAACAAATAAGTGGGTGCCAACATTCTCAAAATGATTTTTAATATTCATCATCAATCAAAACCAGTAAGATATAATTTTATTGAGAACATTATTCATTGCATGACAGAATAATTACTAATGATTAAAAGAGGTTCACAGAAGAAATCTAGATTCACAACCTACTTGTGATATTTTCTATTAGCAAAGAATCATTAAATATTTTAGACAAACAAGCTTCAAATTTAGGTTCATAATCCAATATATGAATGGAAACTCTAATAAGGATGAGTGACAATAGAAGGAACTACAACCATTTTGTAAACTTATTTTTATCACCAATGTATCATAATATTATACTCACTTCAATACTTAGATCTCAGAAGGACACATGTATTAAGGTTTTATGGTTTAGTAGGAAAATCCTATAAACTTCCAATACATGTGACAGTGAGGATTTTTACATTGGAATATGTAAAACAGATGGAGAGAGTATATGTACTCTTTTTTGGTTAGAAAAAAATGATATTTCATTCCTTTCCTTTCTCATGCAGAGGGTTTACATTTAATAGAAGAGGATTCAAAGTGTCCCAAGATTTTTTTAATAATTTTTAACTTTAATGTTGTCAATCACTCGAAGTATGATCCACTCTACATAATTGGTACAAATCTTATAAATAATAGGAACTCCACAACTAAATGTCAATGTGATTGTATTCCATTGATGGAAAACTTTAAAAACATGGACTCATGGGATGTGGTGAAAAAAGAGATGGACAAATACACATCTAAAAAAATTATTTCATTATAGCAATTGTCATCACAAATTATAACATTACACAAATAGAAATAAATAGTGTATCTGAGGACATCCTACAATTTCTACCAAAAAGTGTATCATCCATCTAGAAAATCTATTCCAAATAACCTATTTAAGGACTGTAAAGATGGTAATTGGACTCAAAGAAAAATTACTAATTTTGGGGAAATGAGGAAGAATCTTGGTGAGCTAAAGGCCTCTCTAGATCTTTATGATTTCAAAGAGGATAGAATATTTAGAAAATTGTCAAATGATGAGCATCAAGTAAAGCATATCACACTAAAGATGAGCGTGAAGATAATCAGTATGAGGCTTCTATTGATCCTAGATCCACTGGTTCCACTCCCAAAAGCACTACGATATATTTATCTTTTACTATACTTGATATGCAAACAAGGAAAAATTATGGAAAAGTGGTAGAGATGATAGGAAGATTCGGTTATTTAGGTGATGGTGGGTTAGGTCCAAAACATGAAGGAATTTTTTTCCTGTTGCCATACTAGAACCACTAAGAAAAGGTAGTAAACCATTCATTAGAGGTGGATGATCAAGTTCATAAAAAAAAAGGTATCACTCTATCTAATACCCTTTCATCTTCAATTCAAATTCCAATTTTCCTAAACACTCAAATTCAATCTAAACCAAGTGTATGTGCCACTATTGGGGATAGAATGGGTAGTTGTACTTCTAGTACTTCAAAAGGACATTACAAGTGGACATTATGAAAATAGGGGATCTTAGTCAACAAGGTAGTACAAAGAAGAAAAAGTTTATCAATATTGCCAATAGTGAGTCCAACAATTCCCACAACTAATCCATTGGAAAGTGTAACAATTGTTAGTACTAATCCACTGGTGAGTACAACAATTTCCACTACTATAATTTCTTCAAGGAAAAACCCATAGAACGTTCCAAAAACTCCACTTGCTAGTGTCAATAGGAAATGATTAGGAATAGTCCAAGTTGCCACTAATCTCATAAGTTAAATTATTATGACCTCAAGTATAGGTGAAGGAAAGTGCATCACTACAAGTGTTAGTTCTCTTTCCAATATTTAATTGTGTTAACAAACCCTTAATTTCATTACAATGATTTTATAACTAATTTTGAACAAACAAAAAGTAGGAATAGACAAAATAATAATTCATTGAAGAGGGATGAAATTTTCACTACATCAAGTAGAGTATTTCCTATATATGACCAAAATAAAGATAACATGGAGTTCATAATCCCCCCCCCCACCTAGAGATAATAATCCACTAGAAAGTTTGATAGAACCCTAAAAATGGATTTCTCCAAAGTAAAATTGAGGAAAAAGTTAGTATGGAAAAAAAGATGAATGATGTGGTCTATAGTTCACTATTAGAGAGAGAGAGACAAGGGGGGGGGAGAACTTGAGAAGTTACAGGCATACCTAGGAAATGAAAAGCCAAAGGATAAAGTAATATATAACAGGTCCAAAGAATTAGAGAAAAGGATTAAAAAATTCCTCTCAACAAGTAATTACATAACAAGAAAAAATGGAGGTACAAGTAAAAATTCTGAGGGGAAAATTGGAAGAAATAAATAAAAAACTTAATCATGTAAATATGGAGGTAGAACTCAAAATGCTAAGGAAAAAATTGGAAGAAAGCAATAAAATGTTGAGGATTAAAAAGCCTCATCACTAAGTAAATTAAAAAAGGTAGAGACTTTGACACTAAAAAATGATAAATTAAATAGGAAAGTAGAGAATGACAATGTAAAAGCAAAATAATGGGAAGAGAAAGTAGGGAAAAATAGAGTCAAGCAAATTAAGGAAAACATCAAGGGGGATATAAAGGAAAACAGTGATAGGTTGTGTGATTGATTTGAATTGCATGACAGTGTTAGAGATGTTTATGGGAAGATCAATGAGCATGTTGAGAAGAATAAAAATCTTTTTCAAGTAAAGAATATTGCAAAAAATTTTTTTAACCAAATCAATACAAATAGTGATAAAAATCTGGCAAGGGAATTCATGATCATTCTACAACAATAAAGATAACATTTTTCATTCAAAAATGTTAGAAAATAAGGGAAGGATAGGAATATTGAACTCAAATGGGAGAAAGCTTTCCAAGATAAATAAAAAAATGATACTTCTTGGATTGTTGAATCCTTGTCCTACTATTTCATCAATGAAATTCATTAGAAGGGAAGATTACTCAGAAAAGTTAGTAGGCAAGTTTCTTCATGACACAACTCTTGAAGTCAATAAGAATTGCATTAAACCATTGATAAATTTAATTGCAGTATTGGATTCTTTCAAGTAAATCTTCTAAATATGGATCTCTAAAAAAGTTGTAAGTTTTTTACTATAGCATGTAAATTGTTGAACTTCTAGGCAAAGAAAAATGGAGCATCCTAAAAGCCCTAACAAAATCATCTCATAACTTATCATTCATAGTATGTGAATGTACTTCCAATCATATCTATATCTTTATTTTATTTTGAATGAATTGAATTGAGTTTAAAGTTTGAACTTTTTTTCTTGATTAATAGAATAAATATAGAAGAGTCCATATGCTAATTTATTGAACTGGACTACCAAATGAAAAAACATATAGTTTTAGAGAGGTTGTTATACTTAATTTGATGTTACTCTTTACATGAAGCAAATCAACTTGAATTTTTTGTTGCTCCCTTCTTTCTATAAAAGAGAATTAAAGGTCATTTTCTAAGGGTTATAAATTATGATTATGAACTTGGGTGTTGTAATTTGACTTTTGCAAATAGAATTACATAGAGACTAAAGTTATCTACTAACTACTAGTAATGAATAAATTCATTTAATTGTATCATATGTTTAAATAAATTAAATAGAATCTCTATGAATTGTATCATATGAATAGGTATTTTTTAAAAAATTAATGAAAATCTTCAAGGATTGTATCATATTAGTGTATCGTATGAGCTTAATAATGTAACTAAAAATCAATCTTAATGGTAAAAGTTGAATGATTGATGGTATCATCAACCGCATGCATATTTTTGGAAATTAGAATATATTATAACTTATTATGCATGATAGATGATGAGATACAAAGAATAGGGTCCAAAATTGAGAAAGTGGACTATAGTAATAAATTTGGTAAATAACAAGAGGCTAGGACATAATGCTTCTACAACTTTTAGAGTTTCCACATCATTTCATTATCAGGATCTTCCAACTCCTCATAATCAAGTTTAGAGCATCCTTCAATATTCTCTATGTTTTCTTTAGTTTGAACACATCTACTTAACTACATCTCAACTTCAAGTTTAATACTACTAGTACTAGTACTTGGGTTATTGATAGTGGTATCATTATTTCTAGAACTCCCAAATTGATTTGAAATTTTTTTTAACCCTCTTCTTTAACATTTCTTCCTCCACATATTTAGTATCAATTTGTAAGGAAAACTATGGACTTCATACTTGGATGTATAGAGCCTCAAAAAAAAATTGAATTCTTTACTTTAGGAACCCCAAAGCACTAAAAATTCTCTCATCCTCCATCGAACCTAGTATCATGGTCAAACATGAGTGAACAAGCTTGAAAATTTCTAGTATTGAATCCATCAACATTTTTCTCTAGGACAGATTTCTCTAAAGCTTGGTTATTGATTCTTCTTCTCTAGGGTTCTACGTAAGTTAATATTGTTCCTTCATTGTATCTACAAAATGACATGATTTCTCACTCAAACAATATTCATCTAAAATTCTATTTACAATTAGCCAATTGATTACTTTGGTTTTGTAATAATGATCTATCAAAGTTAGAAGCTTATTTTTATAATCTTTTAGACTATTGGGAGTCCAATAATGAGGACACACAATAGACATGGAATCAAGTAGATTAACCAAAGGGAATCTTTCTCTAATATAAAACAAAATATAATGACTAATTTCCTTCACAAAAGTATTTATAGAGTCAACAATCTTGGAAAAGACTTCCTTTTTAACACTTGATTGTCACTTCCTCGATCTTTTTCCTAGCTCCTTAGACTCAACCACACCAAAGTAGTGAATTGGTATCTCAACACCATTAATATTGACACATAACTTTTAATTTGTACCAAACTATAAAAATTTATCAAGATTGTCTAAATCTATAAGTTTCATCTACTCGTCAAGTTTTGCATCCTCACAAAATGATGGTGGATATTGATAGAGATTATCAAGGGCCTATTAGTTGGTGTTTTGAACCCCAATTTTGAACTTGAAAATCCCATCCTCTTGATGGTCTTTTCCTTGGTTCTCTTGAATTCTCATTTAGTTTATATTGAAAAATGATTTATGGAGTTTTGTTTGATGAAGGCAATGTTCAAATTGATTATCATAAAACTGAACTAGAGGATGCATGTGCCAAGGTTCAAGATTAAGAAAATAGGTTCAGATGAAAAATGGTTAAGATTCACTTTGTACATGTTGAAGAAGTTTAGAGGTGCAATAAGTTTGAAATTTTAATTTGCATTTCAAATAGGTTCATTGGTTTGATATGACACAATAGGTGTGTTCAAATCATTGTTTTATGAATGTCCAAGACCATTGTCAAATCCTCATATGCAGTGATTTAAAAGTCCATGAGTGCAGCCCAAAGTCAAGATGTAGGTCCAAGTTAGATGTTGATATGTAGATTCAAGTACCCTAGTTTGAAGTTCAACTTTAGATTTAGAGTTCAATTCAAAGACATGATTATGGCTAAAATTCAGTGGTTCACGAGAAATGCAAATTTTAATTTTCAAAGTTCAAATGCAAAATATGGGTTTAGATTCATGGTTTGAGATAAAAATTTATTGATTCAGAGAATTTTAGAATCCATGTTTTAATTAAGTAAAAATAGGTTTTAAAGGACTCAAAACCTTTTCCATAGTAGCAAGAAAATAAAACCTAAGAAACCAAGAAGAACTATGCATAAGCACCAAGAGCAAAACAAGCTAAAACATGTAGCTAAAAATAACGAGCTAGAAAAGACAACAAAAAGAAAGAAAAAAGATAGCACAAAACTAGCTATAGAGTCTTTAGTAGATTAGTTTCCTAGTCTACAAGGATATTCATGCTTTCTACAAAGGCCTTCACATCATCCATTTCTTTGGCTTCAACATCCTTTGTCTTTTTTGAGCTAGCCTCGGTGTGCTTGCTAGGTCATTGGTCATCTTTCACATCCTTGGAGCCTTGACCTTTCCCTTGTTCAAATTTATTCAAGAGAGTGTGGATGTTGTCTACCACAGTCTTCAGAATAGAACAATTTTAATTCACTAGTTTCTTAATTGTCTTCTCCATATTAACCATTCTATTATCCAGACCATCCAACTTAATCTAGAGATCTTTAGTTAGTTGATCTAGAGCTTTGCTTTTGGCTTCAAGGAGTGGAACACATTTCATTAGATTCTTAACCTCTTCAAAATTACCAATCACCTCAAAAAATTTATCAATATGTTGTCCTAGAGTTCTCTGCCCTCTAGTGGTTTTACTGAGCTGGTCAAATTCTCTTACAATGTCTTGCATCTATAGCTACAAACTACTAATATCCTTCTTCATAAGCCAAAAATTGCCAAAATTCCTTTCAAAAACCCCTAGTCATCATTTCCCTTGTCATGAGTAAGGTCATCCTCATCCCCACCTGCATTGTCTCTTTCATATTCAATCTCCTCAAGCCCTTTTGCATCCACCTTCTCTCGACAAAGTACATTTTTTCTTTTTTGAACCATTCTCTTAATCAAAGGTTCATCATCAGAAGGTATGCTTGATACCCTATCCATATTATTCCCCTTGTTTTTAAAGACCTTACCAGTAATACCACTTTTCTCATTCTCCTCTTTCAGCTCCTCTTCAAAATTTGTATCCAAATCAGAATCAATCTCCTTAATCTTCCTTTTCTTCCTAGACAAGCTATCAAGCTCAAGCTTTTTCCTCTTCTTAACCTCAATATCCACAATCTCATCCTTCATGTCTTCATCAAAGCCCTCATCCTTTTCACTCCCCTGCATCTCACATTCCATAATTTTCTAACTAAAATGGAGCCTATCCACCTTTTTTGATTTAAAGTGGTTCATAACTAGCACCATTAAACCCTTGTAACAAGCATGGTCACCCTCGAGATCATTTTGAGTAGCTAATATTGTATTACCTAATGATTTCCTAAGGTAGAAGGGAAGATTGAGCCTAACCCTATGCCTAAAATGGTTTACTAGTATAAAATGGTACCCAAATAGCTTAGTAAAATAGCTATCCAAAGTTAAGTATTCAATAACAATGAATATGACAAACCTCTAAGGGTGAGATATAGAACCAGGGCTAAAATAAGAATTACCAATTTTAACCAATCTATTTTGTCCTTTTTCATTTCCATAAATTTCTCCACAACCTGATTTGAAAGCTTCCTGTCTCTATAAAAGCTGATCCCCCCTATATCAAGGCTTGTAGCTTTTGCAATGATGTCC
Organism: Cupressus sempervirens; assembly: GCA_028749045.1. NCBI lineage: Eukaryota > Viridiplantae > Streptophyta > Pinopsida > Cupressales > Cupressaceae > Cupressus > Cupressus sempervirens. The sequence goes on from CM053789.1 coordinate 585,136,006, forward strand.
TCAATAACCTTCATTCTTTGATTACCCTCTAGAACACTCCCATCCTTCCAAGTTTTAATGAATTTGTGAGTAATAAAAGGGTTACTACCTTTAATCTTCTCCATAAAACCCATAAACTTCCCTGTTCCACTATATCCCAAATCTCCTTCTTCTTTTTCCAGCCCTTATAGCTAGTTGGTTCGACCTTCTTTCTCATTCCTCCCATCTTCAATCTGTTGTGGATTATCACAATCTTAGGGTACACATTTAGAAAGAAAAGCTTAGTGTCAAAATCAAATCAAAGGAAACTGATAAATAAACATGCCCCCAATCCATATGGTAATGAATGAAAAGTCCCTGCAATCTAACCATAATTTGCAACTCCCCAAATCTGCCCAAGTAATAAATAATACTTATAGCCTTATTCATCATTAATAAAACTGTTTTGCCTACTTCTCACCTTATCATACTCAATCAAGGATAATCCCTTGAAAGGGCTATTATCATCTTGATTCCAAATCAACTTCTCATCACTTTTGCAAGCCACGTTCATAGCCCAATTAACAACATGGTTAGTTTCTCTGTAGTTATGAGTGATGACACAATTCTGAAATGAAGTAATTAAACAAATGGCCTTACAAATAATATTATGGATTGTTCAAGAAGGTTTGTTAAATTTATTAAGACAAATAATAATATTGAGGGAGTCTCCCTCTAGCCAAATCTTGTCCAAATTCATACTCTTGGCAAAGCTAAGACCATAGAGAGTAGCATTGGCTTCTACCACATGATTTGTTTGTTCCCTAATAGGGATGGCCATCACACCCAAACTATTCCCATTCATGTTTCTGATGATGACACCACAACCTATCATCCCTGGGTTGCCCTTCGAAAAAACCATCAAAATTAATATTACACCAACCCCAAAGAGGTAAATTCCACCTATCCATGTTTCAAGTCCAATAGAATTCAATTTTGACTCAATGGTTCAAGTTAAAATGATAAGTAGCTTGTTAAATACAATGGTATAGAGTTGGGGGTTGTATTTGATAAAAGAAGGTGGAACCTATTAGCCATATTTTCCCTCCCACCAAAAATTTTAGTTTTTCCTATCAAGCATGGCCAATGGTCATATTTATTCAAATATATAAATGATCAAATGTTATAAAGGGTACATCTAAACTTTAGCTTATTCCTTGTTTTTCTAAGTTCAAGATTTCTATGTTTTATTCCCCTTGGAGACTTAAGTTGTGATCATGTGACTATCCTTCATCACCCAATCACTGTAGTTTATGGCTTAACCATCAGAGGAGATGCAAATGTGTGACATAATCTTTTCAATGGTTAGCACAACTTCATGGTTTAGAAGGATAGCATCCAATTATGAGAAGTGATGTTATGATCTCTCTTTATTTCTTGATCATAGGGTTATGATCTTAAATCAAGGTCTAATTTATGATCTCATGATCCTTCCTTAATCACATAATCAAACAGAGTTTATTTTTAACCATAGTCAAGATAGCAAGCTCATGAATCACCTTGTGTGCATGGTTGTTGGGGTCAGTGATGGGTTAAAGAAACAAGCCTTGAAGCAAAGATAACCCAAAATAAGAAAACTAAATGGTCATCATAGTTTTGTTGGAGTTATGGCTTGAACTATAGTTTGTGTTGTAATCATGCATCCCTTCCTTTTTGCATAGTCATGGGCATTTCATGTCAAGTTAAGGTTCGAGCTACAATGGCATGAATGGTATGTTGGCAGTTTGGATCATAGTTTTGCACAATCATAGGCATCTAATGCTAGGTTGGATATGAAGTGGCAATGATGCAAGATGCCAATTTCATGATGTTGCCTAATTGCAGCCAATTAGGGAAAATGTTAAGGACAAGTTGTGAAGCTACAATATGGTCTGTTCATAGTTTCACAAGGTAAAATAGTTAATGTAGATGATAGAGGTCAAACATGAAAGGTAAAATGTGACTGGTCTATGTGGTGAAGCTTGAGGATTGATTCTAGTTGACCAATGACATGGCTGACTTGGTGTACTGATAACAAAAGAAGTAGATCTTTGATGGTGGATCTGATCTTTTTTATCTCCTTCAACCACTTTCATTGTTTCTCATGTCTGATAAATGTAAAGGGACACTCCATCACTACTTGTTGGTTCATCTAATTAGTCAAAATGATAATGGCTTCCATTTCTATATTCTCAAGGTTTTTTTTGGTGAATAAGTGCTTTTCTTGTGTCTAGATGTGTGTCATGATCAAATCTTTCCTAGATTTGTAGTGATTGTTCTCTACAATATTGAATGTATTTGTTGATTTTTGCCTCAAGGTAGAAGCTATCTACGTTATTCTTGTACTATAAAAGAAATTTTTTTAACCCTTCTTAGGGTGGATCTTTTCTTCGATTCTGTAGCATTATATGTCTACACTCTACTACTGTAACTTCCTTTTCTTTTGAATTAATATACTCTTCTATTGTATCTCTTTCTTCCATTAATATATTGTGCAATACCTTCTTGCCTTTATGTTAATGTATTGTCTTCATTTCTCAATTGTATGATTGTATCTACTTGAATTTTGAATGATATAAATGAAGTCTCTTCCTTATAGCATTCCTTTTGTTCTAATCTACATAGGCTTGTTGCATTGGGCAAGGATTGAATTTTTATACTTTGAGGTTATATTGATGAACTATGCATTTTTAGGAAAAGATAAGGTTGAACATACTATTTGGTGTATCACCTCCTTTTAGATTAGATTAGGTAGTTTATTTCCATGCATTTCTTCTCCCTTTTCCTCTGAAGAAATAGTTAGGTGCACCTTGATAGTAACGAAGTTGGCCTTCTCCAGAGACTCAATCTCAAGTTGCAAAGTCCCACACTTTAGACATTTTTTCCATGTTACACAAAGCTACCTTTAGGTAAGACTTTAGGCAAGGGTATAAGATTTTGTCTCAACAGTTTTTGGCATGCCTAGTGACACTAACATTTGAAGCATTATAAGTTCACTAGTGTCAAAGAAGAGAAGTTCCAATATATGCTAAGAAGATAGTGTAACTCTTAGTATTCCAAGACTTCAAGAGGCTCATTTTCAAGTACTTGGCAACTCCATCTCTACATTTTGGTTTTCAAACCAAATTTGTTGTGATTCATGCTCGAGGCTCATACAAGGGCATCTTCTAGAGGTAATTTTCAATACACTAAGCTCTCATTTTCAAACCCTAGAAGAAAGATAAATAGATTATCTCTATCACTAGTTAAGAGTGTAGCAGTAGTACATACACCTGCAAGATTTCTACCTACTCCTCTTGTTGATAGATCACAGGCTAAGTTTCCATTTTTTCATATCAGTAGGTCAATATTTCATATGGTATAACCTAGAGCACATGCATTTTTCACCTTTAATGGTGGGAGTCCTCTCCTTTTGGTTCAAAGAAATGATATTCCAGTGTCAATTCTCAAAAGTCTACCTAATTTCACTGGTGAAACTTCTATCTCTCATATAGAACATATTCAAGAGGTTTCAAATGTTTTTAATATACATGGTATTATAGAGGATGATATTGTTGTTAGGCTTCTAGCTTCATCCTTAAAAGGAAAAGCATTACAATGGTATAGAGGTTTGCCTCATAACTCTATTGTTGATTGGGATGGATTAGGAGTAAAGCTTTGTAAGCATTTTGAGGAAAAAAGTGATCACCTATCACTTTTAGAGAAGGGAAAAATCATCAAGAGAGTGCTTCATGAATGTATGACTAATTTTAATTATAGGTTTCAAAAGATATGGGATAGAATACCCACTACAGTAACACCTTCCTTTGGTAATGCATTCTTGTATTATCTTAGAGCCTTTAATAGTGATATTGCTACCACTATGCAATCCATGGAAGGGGATACTTTACCAAATGCTTATGAGATAGCCATAAGGGCAGAAATATCTTAATACAAGGAGGGAAGTTAGCTCCAAAGCCTCCAATGTCTTTCTTTCCTAACATGCCCAATCATCAACCTACAATAGCCCCTATTCCTATTTCCTTTATAAATTAGTCCCTTATTGTGGTCCCAATAGCTTCCACATCTTCTAATGGAGTTGATAAGATTGAGGCCATGATGAAAATATTGATGCAAAATATAGACAAGAGGTTGTAGGATCAAGAAAGGAAGATGGAGGACAATGGTGCAGTGATGCAAAAAATGAGTAATGAGATGGTGACTATGAAGAGGCAATAAACTCAAAATAATAAGCCTCCCTAACTTCAGTATTAGGGTCCCAGACATAATAGATCCCCAAACTAGAGTCATGTCCCCTACAATCAGAATAGACCTATCGATAGTTCCCATGCTACAAATACCAACCTAAATGTCCCCTACAATTAGAATAGGCCTATCAACACCCCCTACTATGAATACCAACCTAAATAAGGCTTTAGTCCCTCAGAATAATATTGTTTAGGATCAAGATTTCTTCCCTTCTTGTAACTACTCCTATGGATATTGCTTGTGTCAAAAGGTAGAGTCTTACTTTGCATTAACTACATAAGAACAAGTAGTAGAGCAGAAACACAATGCTAATCAACCTACTAATGCTTCTCACCTATGAGAGCAAGGTGATTATTCTTTCATGAACCATCATTTAGAGGAACATTGCCATACTAATCATGATGTCATAGCTCACAACACCAGAAGTAAGAGAAGAGCTATTGAGGATGTCATTCCTCCACCAATTCAAGCTTCATCTTTAGATGTTGCTCCTCATGTGCTAGTGATGAATGTACAATCTGATGTTACTCCTCAACAGAGATAAGATATAAGAAACTAGAAGTATATTGGACCTCAGACTTCTCAAATTCAACCACCTATGCATACAATTCCTAAAGCTTCAGTCAAAGCATTTAGTGCCCGTCCCTTCAATGTGATAGATCAAATAAAAAAGACTAATGTCAATATCTCTATATGGGATTTTGTTGCTACTATAACATCACTTAAGAAGCTATTTTAGTGAGAGATAGAGAGCATAGAAGTGAAAAATCAGCCACCTAGAGATGATATTGCATGCTTGCCCTAGTTGTACTGTAACACAAGATATATCAATAATCTATCTTTCCAAAGACTTTACTACACAAATAGGTGGCTATATTTCATCTAACTAGTCTTATATGTTTTTTTAGAACAAGGTATGGAATAAAAGCTTCCATCAAAGTAGAGTTTCTGACCCTCACTCATAAAGAAGCCTACATGCCTAGTCTCATAAACATGAATTGCACTATTTTTGAAGAAGATTATGGAGACATAGCACATGAGCCTACTACTTCTTTGGCAAAAGTGCCTGACTTTCTTTTAGATGAGTGGGCCACTACTTATCAGTTTGATCCAGTACAAGAAGCTTTAGAAATAGGCCTTGGCACATATTGCATATCAGAGAGGGAGGCTCCTATTCCTAATCTCATAAAGAAGGAAGATAATTATGATGTATTATAAAGCATGTTTTTTGATGGCTCAAGAAATAAGAATGATTAAAGAGCTAGTGTCATGCTCATTTCCCCTGAATCAAAGAAATAATATTTTTCTTATAGGCTCCAATTTAGTTGCACTAATAATGTAGTAGAGTATAAAGCTCTGATCTAAGGTCTCCAACTAGCCCAAAGGAGAGGAATCAAATCCTTAAAGGTGTATGGGGATAGTGAATTGGTAATTCATCAAGTTAAAAATTAGAATGTTAGCAAGAACAACCTCCTCAAATCATACAAGCATAGAGTTTGGGATTCTTTTGAAGGCTTCCAACCATTCAACATCCAAATTATCCCTAGAAGAAAGAATAAACATGTTTATAGGCTTACAACAATTGGTGCTTCTTATGATATACCAGAACATATCACTAATGAAAAGGAGCAATAGATCAAAAATTTTATAAGGCCTACTACCCCTAATAATTGCAGAAATTGGTAGATTTTTGGCTCAAATGTGTAGATTGTCAATTTCTTGAAAAATGAAGCAGTGTTCTCACTAAGAATCAGTCTAAGATCCAAAGTCAATATGGTGACTAGATTTTTAACCTAAACTCCAATAGATTACCTAAAGGTCTAGTCAACTTGGAGGGCATTTTCAACTTTGATGATCAAGAAAAGGGAAAGGGTTCAATCTTACTACAAGTAAGGATCATAATACACCTGTCATTGTTGCTAATGGAAGAACCCTCAACTTGGGGAAGGTATGCACTAATATTGAACAAAAAGTATTCTTCAAATTATGTCAAGAATTTAATAATTTTATTGCTTGGACATAAGAATAATTAAATGGTTTTGACCCAAAATTATCTTAGCACACCATACATTTAGATGATAATTACAAGCCTGTTAGGAAGAAGCAAATGCCAATTAACCCTAAAATAAAACCACTAATGAGAAAAGAATTATCAATGCTCATAGAGGCCAACATTATTTTCCCTATCAAGTACTCCTAATGGGTGGGTAACCTTGTCCCTATTAGGAAGAAGAGTGCAGAGATTAGAATATGTGTAGACCTTAGAGACCTTAATAGGGCTTCTCTTAAAGATCACCACCCCCTTCCCTCCATGGAACAAGTCCTATCCAAGGTTAGTACAAGAGGCCAATAGATATAAGACTACTTTCACTACTAAGTGGGGTACCTATGCTTATTGTAAGATGCCTTTTGGACTAGCCAATGTAGGTGCCACGTTTCAGAAGGAAATAGAGATGGCCTTCAAGGGTATGTTGAAAAAAATGGTGCTAGTGCATATGGATGATATAACTATCTTTTCAAAGCATGTAGTAGATCATTTTGATCATCTAAAATGGGTATTTGAAAGATGTAGAGAGTATGTTGTGTCCTTGAACCCCAAAAAGTGTGTATTTTCTATTGTCTCAATAAATGGGTTAAAAATAGATTTAGGGAGAGTAGACGCAATTCTTTCTCTTACACTTCCCACCTATAAGAAAGGATAGCAAAGTTTCCTTGGTAGGATCAACTTCATAAGGAGATTCATCCCTAACCTTACTTCTATGGTAAAGCCTCTCACAAATATGTTAAAAAAGAACCTAATGTTCACTTGGACCAAAGAGGGAAAGGCTAGTTTTGAAGAAATCAAGAAGTCAAGTGCATCAGCCCCTAGTCTTATCAACCCAAAATTTGATAAATATTTTATCCTCTACTCCCTTGGAGGAAAGTCAAGCATTTTAGTTGTTCTTACATAGTTAAATGATGAAAATTTGGAGCAGCCCATTACTTTCTTTAGTGAAGGGCTTGATAATTATGAAGAAAGATACATTTATGTAGAGAAATAGGTCCTTGTTGTTGTGAGGTCTCTCAAAAAATTTAGACACCTCTTGTCTCACAACAAGGTCTAGCTTTTAGTTCAAAATACAAGTGTAGAGGATTTCCTCTTGAACAAGGATATCAATGAGACAAGAGTTGGATGGATTACCAGGGCCATGGAATATGATATTGATATTAAGATCACCAAATTGGTAAGAGGTAAGGGATTGTACAAGTAGATGGCTTCATCTTTTGAGACACATGAAGAGGCTGCCCTCTTGATCCAAAATGAGAAACTATTTGAAAATGAAGATTGGATTGATTGGTTATAGGACATGGCTATCTTCTTGAAAGAAGGAAGATTCCCCCAATGCCTAGATAGAGACAAGAGGAGATAATTCAAAATGTAGGCTATTCCCTATATCTTGGTGGATAGAGTATTATTCAAAAAGGATTCTGATGGAGTCCTACTCAGATGTATATAGATAGATCAGGTTAGTAGGTTGCTGAGGGAATTTCATGATGGTCCTACTAGTGTTCATTTCTCAGCTAGAGTCACTATGATGAAGATAATGAGCACTGGCTATTATTGGCTCATACTATTTAATGACCTCCATAAGTGGGTAGGGAAGTGTAAGAAATGTGCTTTCTTCTTAGGAAAGAAAAGATTGGTTTCCCTTCCCCTCCATCCCATTCAAGTTGACCAACCTTTTTCCCAATCGGGTTTGGATTTTATTGGTCCAATAAATACACCTTCCACTCCTAGTCATAAGTGGATCTTGGTAGCCATAGACTATTTCACAAGATGGACTGAGGTAGTGGCTTTGAAGGATGTAACAGAGGCTTCAATAATTGATTTCCTTGATGGAATTGTGACAAGATTTGGTGCGTCTCAACTATCATATCCAATAACACTAAATCTTTTATTGGAGCTTACATATATTTTTTGGATCTAGAATATGGGATATATTTGAGGACTTCCTCAAATCATTATCCTCGAGCAATGGCTTAGCTAAATCCTCTAACAAGAATCTCATCAGGTCATGAGGAGGAAAATTGAAGATAATTAGAGGAGTTCACATGCCAAGTTGAAGATAGCCCTTTGGGCTGATAGGACTACACCCAAGAGAGTAGTTGGGAATTCAACTTTTATGCTAGTTTATGGAAGGGAAGCTAGGCTTCCTATTTCACTGGAATTCCCCTCTCTTGAGATAGCTTGTCAATTGGAGCTAGAGGAAAATGATCCCATGACAATTAGATTAGTAGAGCTGATTAAATTAGAAGGAAAAAATAAATAAGCTGTGTACACAATTGAGGCTTGTCAACAATAGGTTAAAAGAAGTTTTGATATAAAGGCTACAGCTAAGATTTTCAAGGAAGGAGATCTTGTTCTCAAGTGGGATGCTGATAGAGCCAAGCTAGGAAGGCAATCTAAGTTTGATGCTATTTAGAGTAGGCCTTATGTTATCACTAGGTGAAAGTAGGCCAATGCTTTCCAACTATCCAGGCCTAATGGTGATGTTCTACCCATTCTAGTTAATGGGATTTACCTCAAACCTTACTTCTAAAGAGGGTTAGGGTTTTTTGTATATATCGAAGTAGTTTTCAAGTTTTCCAAGAATTATTGAGCATAGGTTATCTCTTTGTAAGATAGCTAGGTTTTGAATTTTTGCAATTGTAGAGAAGTTAGAGGAAGAGTTATGGTTTTACAGTGCACAAGATCTTAGTTTTTTAAGACTCCATATCCCAATGGAGGTCACTAGTCATATATATAGTAGGCTAGTATCCCCTTTGAGTCACCAAAATTGTTACCCATATTTTCCCTCCCACCAAAAATTTGATTTTTTTCTAGCAAGCATGGCCAATGGTCATATTTATTCAAATAATCAAATTTTACAAAGGATACATTTAAAATTTGGCTTATTCCTTTTTTTCCTAAGTTCAAGCTTTCTATGATTTATTCCCCTTAGAGACTCAAGTCATGATCATGTGACTATCCTTCATCACCCAATCACTACAATCTATGGCTTAACCATCAGAGGAGATGTGAATTTATGACATGGTCATTTTAGTGGTTAGTGTTGCTTTACATTTTAGAAGGCTAAGATCTAATTACGAGAAGTGATGTTGTAATCTCTCTTCATTTCTCAATCATACGTAGGGTTATGATCTTAACTCAAGGTCTAAGTTATGATGTCACAATCCTTCCTTAATAACATGATCACAGAGAGTTTATTGTTAACCATAGTCAGGATGGCAAGGTCATGAATCACCTTGTGTGCATGGTAACTGGGGTCAATGATGGGTTAAAGAATCAAGCTGTAAAGCAGTGATAACACAAAATGAGCAAACTAGATGGTTTTCACAGTTTTGCTAGAGCTATGGTTTGAACTATAGTTAGTGTTGCAATCATACATCCCTTCCTTTTCACATAGTCATGGGCATTTCATGTCAAGTTAAGGTTCAAGCCACAATGGTGCAAATGATATGCTGGCAGTTTGGATCACAGTCGTAGGCATCTAATGCTAGCTTGGATATCAAGTGGAAATTATGTGAGATGTCAATTTCACACTCTCTCCTAATCACAAAAGTTAGGGGAAAATGTTACCAAAATTGTTAGCCATATTTTCCTTCCCACTGAAAAATTGAGATTTGCCTAGCAAGCATGACCAACAGTCAGATTTATTCAAATATTCAAATAATCAAATGTTATAAAGGATACATTTAAACTTTGGCTTATTCCTTTTTTTCCTAAGTTCAAGCTTTCTATGTTTTATTCCCCTTAGAGACTCATGTCATGATCATGTAACAATCCTTCATCACCTAGTCACTACAATCTATGGCTTAACCATTAGAGGAGATGTGAATGTATGACATAGTCATTGCAGTGGTCAGCATAGCTTCATAGTTTAGAAGGCTAACATTCAATTACGAGTGGTGACGTTTCAATCTCTCTTCATTTCTCGATTGTAGGGTTATGATCTTAACTCAAGGTCTAAGTTATGATGTCACAATCCTTCCTTAATCACATGATCATAGATAGTTTATTGTTAACGATAATTAGCATGGAAAGGTCATGAATCACCTTGTGTACATGGTCATTGGGGTTAGTGATGGGTTAAAGAATCAAGCCATGAAGCAGTAATAACACAAAATGAGAAAATCAAATGGTCATCACAGTTTCACTAGAGTTATGGCTTGAACTATAGTTACTGTTGCAATCATGCATTCCTTCATTTTCACATATTCATGAGCATTTGATGTCAAGTTAAGGTTCAAGCCATGATGGTGCAAATGATATGTTGGTAATTTAGATCACGGTCATAGGCATCTAATGCTAGGTTAGATATCAAGTGGCAATTATGCAAGATTCTAGTTTCATGTTGTCAAATGATCACAAAAGTTAGGGGAAAATGTTAAGGACAAGCTAAAAAGTAGTGATATGGTTTGTTCATGACTTTGCAAGGTAAAATAGTTAATAGAGATAAAGGGTTATAAAGCCATGATCGATTGTAGTTAGAGATCAAACATGAAAGGTAGAACATGATTGGTCCATGTGGAGAAGCTTGAGGATTAACTCTAATTAACCAATGACATGGCTAACTTGGCACACTAATAACAAGGGAATCAACTCTTTGATGGTGGATCTGATCTTTTTGATCTCCTTCAACCACTTTCATCATTCCCCATGTTTAATAAATGTAAAGGGATACTCCATCATTGCTTGTTGGTCCATCTAATCAGTTAGAACAATAATGGCCATTGTTTCTATCTTCTCAAGGTTCTATTTGGTAAATAAGTGATTTCCTTGCATCTAGATGTGTGCCATAATCAAATCTTTCCTAGATTTGCAGTGACTATTCTCTACAATCCTAAATATAGTTGTTGAGTTTTGCCTGAGGGTAGAAGCTATCTGAGTTATTCTTGTACTATAAAACCATATTTTTTAACCCTTCTTAGGGTGGATCTTTTGTCTAATTCTATAAATTTGTATGTCTGTGCTATGCTACTATAATTTCCTTTTCCTCTGAGTTAGTACACTCCATTGTTGTATCTCTTTCTTCCATTAATATATTGTGCAATACCTTCTTGCCTTTGTGTTAATGTATTGTCTTCATTTCTTAATTGTATGATTGTATCTACTTGGCTTTTGAATCATATAAATTAAAGTCTCTTAATTATAGTACTCTTTTAGTTCTAATCTACATAGGGTTGTTGGATTAAGCAAGGATTGAATCTGTATACTTTGAGGTAATATTGATGAACTATGCATTCTTAGGTAGAGATAAGGTTGACCATACTATTTGGTGTATCACCTCCTCTTAGATTAGATTAGGTAGTTTGTTTTCATACATTCCCTCTCCCTTTTCTTCTCAAGAAATAATTAAGTGCATCCTGATAGTGAGGAAGTCAGCCTTCCTCAGAGACTCAATCCCAAGTGACAAAGACCCACACTTTAGAGATTGTTTCCATGTTACACAAGGCTACCTTTAGTTAAGACTTTAGGCATGGGTGCAAGCTTTTGTGTCAACAGAAACCTCTATAAAGTTTTTGAGAGTTCTCTTTATGGCCAAACAACTACTATTTTTCAAGCTCACACATGTTAGTGAAGAGGTCAAAAAAATATCACTTAGAAAACCCAAGTACACCCTATTTGTGCTTAGCTACATTAGAGACAACATGTAAGGATATTGAGATCTGTGAATATTGATGGCATAAACTAGCTATTTAATGTCGCAATATGAATATAGGGACACCACAATTGTGCAATCATAATGAATGGAATCACTATCATTTGATGAAAGTGTAACAAGTGAAGAATTGACTCAAGTATTATCAGTAGTAACATTCCCAAAATTGATCTCTATAACACATTTCATGGAGTGTCATATGGAATTTTCAAGATATTCATCAGGATTTATTGCCTCAACATCTTTGAGCCTCATGGATCACTTATAAATTACTAGATCAAGAGTAAAGTTGACTTAGGTCTACTATTTGGAAGGTGCCACCGAATAAATATTCCATGCCTTGGTTAGGGTACTTGAATATAGACTTATAGATAATCACCATGTTGTATAAACATCTTTTCTACCTTTTTCTAATATTAAAAAAGGCGTCATGTATTTTATCAATGCAATTCTCATGGTGGTAATGTCATATTGTTGAGATGACATTAAGAAATGTCTAAGCCCTCAAGTTGCAGGTAATCAGTGATGGCATGCTTGGTGTGATTATTTGATAAGATGCAAGAATCATCAATTGGCATCTTTTATTGATGAATTACATGCTTATATTTGAAATTAGTACTTCTAATAACTTCATGGGAAGATTGATTCCAAAATCTCAAAATGCTCCTTCTCATTAACCGAGCACCCATATTCCACATCGTCTCAAGATATCACAAATGATTTGAGATATAAAAGGCACCAAGAAATCCTCATATGCATCATCAATAGAAGAGTGTACACATGAACTATTTGGTAGAATTTTGGATTTTTTCCATGCATTAGTTTGAGTATCCTAAGTGTTGGAGTGGAAATGTTCACTTGCAAGTTTACAAGGATTAAATACATAAATTGTTTCTACATTAGGTCGACGCAATCTAGAATCTTCCATACAAGTCGTAAAGCAATGGAAAGGCACATATTCAAATAGGGATCCCCACATTTAGACAAAGGAAAAGGATAAAAGTGAAGTGATATGACCTTATGTAAATGCCTAATACTGGTGGTAATAATAGATAAAGAAATTAGATTCATTTTGAGTCTAAACCTCGGTGAGTTGATGATTAAAGGATTATTTTCTATATTCTAATGACTAATCATGTATGCTAGATGTGGTATAGACCCATGGGAAGGTCAAAATAATGTTGAGGAGGTTGATAACTTGTTTGATAGAATACCTTGGATAAAATACATACCATTTTCTAGAATTTTGATTCATACATGATGGATATTGAGTTGTCAAGTGGAATGTTGATGTCATCAAGGTTTTATTTCCTGTTATGAAATGCTCACTATTAGATTTTGAGAATAATTGAAAGTTGTCACTACCCATGTATAGAGACACATTAAAGAGTACAAAATTGATACACTTTCTCTTCTATTGAGAGGTAGAACCTTTCTTAGTTCTCAGTTAATGAATTCAAAGAGACCCTAAAACACACCAACCAAAAGCTTGAAGAAGATCCCCAATGTCAAAACAATGGTGCAACTATGAATAGGAGGATAAAGTTCTTTGTCTCGATTCCAATAAAAAATCAAGATTATTGGCTTTGAGTTCATTAGTTGGCAGAAGTCATATTTCCTATGTGTTCACATGTACGCTTCCAAGATAAACACCACTTATTTAAGAAAGCACAATGATCAAAGAACCTATGAATGATCAAGGTATGGGTGCATGATATACTTATTTCCTAGTATGAGGATAGTGAATTAAAATCTCTATAGATGAATATATGATTGAATGCATGCCTAAGTTAGGATTAAAGTCTATATCTATGGTCATATACTTTACTATTTGACAACACAAGGAGTTATTGACCTTATCTAGCCACTAATATCAATTTGATATTCTCTATTTGTTTTGAGAGTATTTTTATATTGTTTTAGATTTTATAAAAGCTGAAAGAGATTCCACCAAAAGAGATCTTCAAGAAATAGTTATCATAACTAATTGATCTTATTGGAATTGAAGGAAATCATATAAACTATTGGGACTAAAGAGATAGGGGTTCCATCTTTCAAGCTTCTTTCTCTGAGACTTTGCATTGTAGAAGAAGGTTCCACTAATTTGAGAAAATTGTGTGCTACATGAGAAGAGAAATGTAGAATGTCTAGGGATGAGTAGTTTTTTATTATGATCAAAACTATTAGTTATGTTTTAGATGTTTGTTTCATTTCTTTGCAAGTATTTTAATTGCTAGTCATTTTCAGAACTTGAATAACTTTTTATTGAATAAACAAAATTATTAGTTTTGTTTTAGATGTTTGTTTCTTTTTTCTAAAAGTATTTTGATTGCCAGTAATTTTTAGAACTTGGATAATTTCTAATTGAATAAGAATTCCATGATTTTAAAGATTATATGCTTTGAAAATATTTCTTCCTTGATTGATGTGTAAATGGTGGAAAGTGGTGGGGTTACATTCTAATATTGAATTCATCTATTGCAGACCTTATTCTTATTTGTTTAATCTCTATCTTTCTTTCAAAGTGCATATATGGGTGGAAGGACTATGTATTTCCATTGTTGTATGTGGAAGTTGTTTTATTTCATTTATGGTGTAATCATTTGCGTCTTATAGAAGAATAGTGAGTGTACCCTTCATTTTCTGGTTAAAAGCATTTGTCATTGGAATTCCTTATTTATTTAATCAGGGAGTTGTACCCTATTAAATTTAGAGGGCACTTGCATAATCCCATTGCAATGGGACTCAACTATTGGTGCTATTTTATGTTCAAGTTTGGGTATTCTTGAGTCATCTTATGAGCATTTCATGTGAAGACAAATCTATTTACCAACATATTTTGGGTGACTTTGTTGGGGAACCAAATCAAATATTTAGTGCCTAACCATTATTTTCTTAGTTTTATGATTATCTTTGTGTGCAAAAGATTAGTGACTCTATGTATAGACCATGCCAACTATAAAAGTCATGAGAAGGCCAAGGCCAAATCCTTCTCTCATGGAACTTTATTTGATGGAGGATAAAGTGTTGCACAAATTTGTAGACAGCTTTAAAGAAAGTATCTCAAGTTGTTAGGAACAACATAAGCTTGGAAGAGGACTCCACATCTTAGTTGTTGTGGAATAGTCTCTGTGCAAGATTTCACAAATTAAAGGACTTGCAAGAATGTGTAAAAAGGGTGGTAAAGCTTAAAGAAGAGTTTATTTTTAATGATGAAGAACCTCTAGTCATAACCATCTATCACATCTATTTGGTCTTTGTTGATCTTATCTTCCCCCAAGAAGCTTTGGATAAGGAGGAAAGTTTTCCTTAAACTTTATTGTCTTCTGATATAGAAAGTTTTGGAAGAGATGATACTTGTCTCAGTTTGGATCATTTTAATGGTGAAGAATTAAAGAACAATGTTCAGTCAAAAGCTAAAACTTTGGTCTATATTGGAAGTGTGAATAAAGAGGTTTCTCAAGGCATAAAGATTCATGACCGGCCCATGGAGAAATATTTTCATTTTGGGAATGAATCTTGCAAACAAATAAAACCTCTCGATGAATTTCCTTTACATGCTAAAAATCTATTTGAGATAAGAAATTCTTAAGGGAACTTCTAGCTTGTATCAACCACAATGCAAATGTTGGATAAGACTTTGCCTTCAAAAGAGGCATAAATTATGTCTAGATTTATATAATCTCTCAAATCAAAGGAATTCTTGCAAATTGTTTTAGTTGTAGAATCATCCATGATTTCTAAATTTTGGGCCAACATGTAATTGTTAATTATAACCCTAAAATGGTAAAAATACTTGTATAAAAGGGCTTATGGTTAGGGATTGTCTCATTTTTTTGTGTGATGCAAAAACTAGTTCTTATAGTAGTTTTGACTTGTAAGGGATTATAGATTGTAATCAGGTTGTAATCACTAGATTGTAATGATATCAGACTTGTTGTTTGGTGGATCTAGCCCAGGGATTGGTGAACCACGTTAAATCTTGGTGTCTTGTGTTCTTTTCTGTGTGATCTATTATTTTTTGGTATTGTTTATATTTGCATGTAATTGTTATTTCTATCTGTGGTCTAATCCTAACACAACTCAACAAGAAGAGTTGCATGTGCAAAAATAACCACATGTTATGGAGAGATGGTTGGTAAGGGATGATAAAGAAGTGAATATTCATGATTTTCAGCCTATATTTCCACCGAATGAAAATTTTAATTCCATTACAAAAGAAGAAGATTATTATGATGAGTTTGATCCTATGGTCATTAAAAGTAGTTTTGAAAAACCATTGCTTTTAACTATATGTCTTGAGGATAGTTTAGTTTGTAACATGCATGAGGAAATTGTGAATTCTGATTTTTCTTTTGCATGTTGAAGCAAGACTGTGACTAATTGTTGGAAATATTCAAGACTATGCTAGGTTACTAAAAGGGGAGGGATGAATCAGTAACCTCTAAAACTTTATCAAATTCAGCACTTTATAGCAATATACCAATTATCATCTATTGATCTAATTGCATGCATAAGAAACTAAAAACATAAAACATTCATAGCACTTGAACACAATAATTTGGTGACCCAGAAACCTTCCAAATAGAAAGTAAAATGGGGGTGGGGATGATACCCACAAAACTTCAATACTGCAGCATAAAGTTGGCCTGTTAAGGCTTACAATGATCACTTCTGATGATCTACCCTGTTAGGAGCAATTAAGACTGGTAGGTTCACCTTGTTGAAGGATTTACAAACACACAATAAAGTATGCACTCTATTAAGAGATTTAAGAAAGATTGTTAAGTCTACCTTGTGAAAGGATTTAGATTGATTCACCTATTAGAATGAAATAGTAGATCTCTAACTTACAACTAAATTGCTGATAAAGATGCTTTGAAGTACTGATCACCTTTTGTGATGGATATGTCTCTATTGATCCTTTTCCAATATGGCCTTCAATATATACTTTATCTACTGCTTGACCACAGTCACATTCTTACATGATCGTTATCTTGCATACTACATTAGATATGATACAATTCATTACACATATATACCAATCCAATTTACAAAATTACAAAGTCGGCCCAAATAAAGACACTTGGGTTCTGAAGACTAACTCGATGAAGTTATGATACTCGGTGCCCATTGTCATTACTCAGCATCATCATGCATTTGGTAGAAGTAGAAGCTCGATCCATACTAATCACCTCAAAGTAGTCTCAAACTTGGTTTGCACTGGTGACTCAGTAAATATTGTCACTTGTCATAAACTAAATCACTCTATAAACACTAATCATCACATATGGCTTGGTTAACACTAGCTTTGCATAACATGAATTGCTAGCTCTGTAGAAACTACAAAGCTCAATAACCACTGGATTGCTTGGGTTGAATTTCTAGACTTCACACTACCTAATTCTACTCAGTTTGAACTATTGCACTTTACATTAACTGAATTCCCTTAATAACCACTAGAATGCTTAGTGGCCACTTAGAATTACTCTAGAAGACTCGTTAGCAACTATAGAGCTCAATGGCTACTGAATTACATAGAAAACATTGTAGATTGTTCAACAACCTCAATAGCCATACAAAATTTGAATAAGTATTCTCACTAATAAAAAACTTGATTGATATGTCAACAATCTCCCCCCTTTGGCATTAGTGACAAAAACACTTATTAGCCAAAACTTATATACATCACCATGTGATACTAGCTTGGTAGGGTATATTGTTTTGAGATTTTTCAAAAAAATTCTTTGTAAGTATATACAGTATACTATACAACATATCTACAAAATTCTCCTCTACTATATACATTTTCTACCTTTGCATGATTGTCCCCCATACAATATACATAGTGTCTCATTATACATAGTCTCTCCCCCTTTTGACAATAATACCAAAGATTTATTCAAAACTTATTTACATGGAGACACCAATATTAGATAGAAACTCAAAATGTACCTTAAGTATAAGTGCTAGAGTTTTATCCCAATTCTCTTGCAAAATCTTGCATGTATGGAGGGCAATTTGAATTTCTGTAGAGAGTTTTATCATGTGATCTATAATAGAGAAGTTGTTATCATGGATCAAGGTTTTTGAATAAACAATATGTTTTTGTATTATATCCATGATAGGAAGGATCATATTCTGAATATCTATCAATGTAGACCAGATCCTTGTTTCTTCCCTCAATAACTCTATATGCAAATCTGACTGAAATCTGATCTTCATATGATGTGCAGAGCTTGAACTAGGGTCAAGTTGCAATTGTTGTGCAATGGCTTTCAGATCCTCATCAATCTTTGTTAGTTTTCTCTTTATCTCCCTTGTGAACTTGGTAACATCACATAACTTCACAAAAAGTCATGTCACATTGGTGCAAGAGGTTTCAAGATTGGTCAAAATTGATGAAAGCTCAACTTGTTGAATGGAAATTTACTGAGCAATGTGCTCAAGCACTTTATTATCAAATTTCTTTTTAGCTTTCTCAATTAACTTGTCTTGACCACTAGAGTCCTCATTAAACTTTTGGACTACCTCTTCTAATTGCAATAAAATAGGTTGAGAAGAATCTATCTCAATACCTATTGCCTCAGACAAAATGTTCTTGGCATCATCAATAATTTTATATTCCTTATCTCTTTCCTCTCTCAATTTCTTCTGCCTTGCCTTCTTTTGGAGGAGTTCACCAACTATATGCATTTGATCCATAGTGAGATTATCAAAGTCCCATTTGGGAATTTCTATTTTCTCATCTAGGTCTATATCCTCTTCTATCTCCTTACCTCTACTCATAAATCTTGTACTCAGTTGAGCCTTATGTTTAACTATCCTTGTACTTAATGCCTTTTAATCTGGAATGGAAACAATTGTAGATATACTAGGACTTGTGTTGAAGAGCTCAAAATTGTAGAAGCCACTATACTCATGCTTGATAACTCGGTAGCTGAAGAAGAGGGACATTGCAACTTGATAGATGAAGTGGTAGGCACTTCTATCAATGATGTACCAAGTTTTGTGGGGGCAAAGAGTGATTGGACATTTGAAGTACCTATAATTGTCATAATCAAACTTGTTGAATCTATCTCTGAGCTTGATATGGCTGCTAGTTTGCTTGGAGAGTGAGGAAGTGAGGCAATGACTATGGCTGCTATCTTCATAGGGTTAGTCTCCTCATCATCTTCTTTGTCTTCCTCGGTAGCTTCTTCCTCTTTATCTTCTTCAACTTCCTCATTGTCAAAATGTGTGGGCTTAGTATAAGTTTCTTCTTCCTGATCATCACTATCATCATCCTTAACTTCTACTGGGAAGTCACTTTGTTTATGTAAATGATAAAAATTCTTCCACATGCTTGTGGCATTCTTAACCATATGCTCTATATCCTTGATCAAAATTAAACAAGTATTAAATCTAAGAGTCATCTTATCTATATTTTTCTTTAAGGACTCTTTTACGTTAGCATCTATCATGCTAGGTAGCAACTACCTCAGGGCTTGTGCATAGATTTATTTTTTTGTTTGCATAGCAAAGTCCCATCTTGGTTTTATTTTCTCTAATAATTCATTAGAGATTTGGGAGGCTATCTGATCTGGAAAATACTTCCATTTTCCCATTTTGGTTAACACTAGTTCTTCAACCTGTTTCTTTTTGTCCTTTGATCTTTTTTCATACTTCAATAATTTGAAGTTTGTTATACCTGCACCTTCTTCCAATTGTTTCAATTTTTCTTGGAAGGTGGGAGGAGGTTTTCTAAAGACAATTTCACTACCTTTCTTCTTGGACCTCCTTGTAAAAATTGCAATGGATGGCTTAGGTGGCTTAGTGATGATCACCTTGCCTTTCTTCTTCAAGGGTTCTTCTTCCTCTTCATCTATATCTTCTCCTTTTCCCTTGATTAACATTAGAGGTGTGCTTGATTTTAGTTTTGCTATCCTCCTCTTACCTTTGTTAACTACTTGATGGAGCTTTATCTCCAGCTCTATCCTTGCCTTTGCCTCATCATATGTTCCAAAGTGTGATGCCTTTGGATCAATAGGTTCATTAATCAAAGCTTCAATTATGTCCTTTGCTTCATCTATATTCACCTCATAGGGAAGAGGATTTACCCATACAATTTTGGGTTTGACTACCTGAATGTAGACTCTGTCACAATCTACCATGAAACAAACATCATCTTTGTAACCTTCTACCAATTTTTTAGGTATTTTGAATTTGTTATTCATTTTCTCTTTGAAAAATTCAAAGTAGTTATCCATAATGGTAACAAAATTCTCTCCCATTTTTGCAATATATTCATTAATTTGATACAATATAAGCACATCTTTTCTCCATACTACTGTGCCTTTGGAAGGGAAGAACTTCTAAACATAGAAGAACAAACAAGTCAATAAAGAGCTAAATTTGTAGGGGTTGTTCTTGGAAGTTTGAATACTTTCCATGTTCTTGTTGAATTGTTTCAACAATAGATCTACCAAGTCATAAGACAAATTGTTCTTCACAACTTTTTAAGCCAAGTCTATAGCTTCACGTGATACACTATTGAGGTGGCTTGAACTATATCTCTTGTGAGCTATCACATGTATCCCAAATTTCAGTTCTACATTAGTTACACTACTGATTTTCATGCCTCTTCCATCCCACTTGACTAGGGTTTTCTTTTCTAGCTTAGCCCAACCTAGGGTTTTGGTGGTTTTGGATTTAGTGAGTATGGGGAGGTTGATGATATGATGAATCATTCTCTTGGTAATCAAAATTGGTTGTTCAAGCCATAGCTGACCATTATGCACCCAGCTTAGAATGTATCTAATCCATTTGATATGAAAACCTTGGGGCATGTGAGGAATGTGGGTTAAACATTTGTATGATAGCAGTAGAGAATCAATTAAAGAGTATAGATGATGAGATTATTTGGAGTAGCAACAATGAATTATACTCCCATACTAAACATATTGAGGACTTTGAAATTAGGGATAATCCTCTCTACATTCCTTCTGATCTATGTGATAGTAATGGCCAGTCTTGAGACATCTGAAGATGACATAGTGGGTGATGTCCAAAAGATCATTGAGGTTCTTTGTGAAGACTACCTATTTATGGTTGAGGTAAATGATATCTTAAGCTTGATACCTTTGGTTTCCAAATAAAAAGATCTTGATGCTTTCTTTGTTGAATCCAATTCTATTCATAATGTAATGATTGATGAATCAAAATTTAGATTTTATGCATTTAATGGAAAGATTGAGTATGAAGCTTTCTTTTTTGATCTCACTCCAACCCAAGAGAAGTGGTCTTAGCCCCAAATGTTGGAGACATTTTATTTTGAAAGTGAATTTGTTGATGAATGTATGGGAGATGGACTTTCAATAGGCTAAGCTCAAGGATTTGGTTTAAATACTTTTATGAAGCTCTTCCCCAATGCCTACCTCATCCATGGTTTAACTTGTTTTCCCTAAGAGAAGGATGTGGCTATTTGTGATACAAATTACTTCACTCAAAATGATGGCAAGAAATTGGAGCCTAAAATTTATGATGAGTCATGGTTGTTTGGATATGACTACCACTTTGCCAAGTTTCTAAGCATGCTTAATTGGAATTCTTGCCACTTGAAGTCTACCAAATAAAGAAGGTTGTGAGGCCTCACCCTGACCCATCATAGCATAGACATGTTACTAAAATTTTGATATTCGAGACTTTGATATTTTGATATTTCAGTAGTGTTTTACATTTATGGTATGTACTATGAACCTGGTATTGTGAATGGAATGATCAAACACATATGAATGAAAATTTATGATAGGATAGTATTAGATTATAATGCAACATGAAATGTTAATTTAACTATGATGATTTATGATATGCAGACAAATGTTTAATTGATTTTGATGATTTATGATATGCAAATGGATGTTAAATTTATTATGATGGTTTATGATATGCAAATTTGATATTATAACATCTTGAATGATTTATTGGAACTAATTAGGAAAGGAAATTTAATTTGAATTATGCTAATAGGGATTTTGTAAAATTTGAAATTTTATGCATTTATGACGTATATTTTGTATGATCCACTTGGACTATTATGCTCAAGTTTAATGTGCAAGAAGTGGAACCATGGAAATTCTTGGGGGAAACAAGTTTCAAACCTATGTGAACATAG
Organism: Cupressus sempervirens; assembly: GCA_028749045.1. Taxonomy (NCBI): domain Eukaryota; kingdom Viridiplantae; phylum Streptophyta; class Pinopsida; order Cupressales; family Cupressaceae; genus Cupressus; species Cupressus sempervirens. The sequence goes on from CM053789.1 coordinate 585,158,107, forward strand.
TTTAACCAAGGTGAATCTTTGGAAGATTCAAAAGCCTCATTGTGAAAATATTTTTCTTTGTAAATGTAAGTGTGCTTGTATGTGAAAATTTTAATCATAAAGATGTATTAGGGACATGTCATGGTGATGTGGAATGTGTTTTATGTGTCACTTGACACTTGTGAATTTTGTGTGCAATGACATGTCATCTAGGGTTTTGGTTATGATGGCATTTTACCCTAAAATTAATTACCTTGTTAATGAGTCAGCAAACCCACTTGACAAGGGGTAGGATGGGTCACCATCAAAGGGAATTTGAATTTGGACTTGCCTAGGGTTTTGAGGGGTCATTATGTGTCCCAAAGTGTCTTTTATGTTAAAATGAGCTACCCATGTGATAGTATAACAAGTTAGGGACCTAATTTTGACCATGATAGTGACTAGATAGCCTAGGGCCCCCCTTTACCTATGCATTTCTCCATCAATTCGAAATTGGAGTTGTCACATGTGCTTTCTCCCATGTTCCCACTAAGTCAAATATAGAGAATTTAGAGTAAATAAGTTTGTAAGAGGAAATGGCTAGGTGTATTTGCTAAAATAGTTAGTGAGAAGGCCTTATTAGAGAGTCTTGGTCAAATTAGTGGGTTGTTCACCCACTCTCTAAGTTTAGAGATAGTCAAGGTTTGGAGGGAGATTAAGGGAGCTCAACTAGAACTATCATTATCTTTAGCTTGGACCAAGGTTGGTGAATCAAACCATATTCATTTTCTTTCTTTTTAGTATTGCAAAACAAATCTGAAAGCAAGGAGTATGTGTCATGGAATCATGTATTATGGACTGAATCTTTATATTGTAGATTTTGGAATTGTATTGTGAAAATGTGAATGTGTATTATGAAGACTTCACTCACCCTTCAGGGGGAAGAGAAGCCTTGGGTGAAGGGATTAGTTGGGCTCAACAATGTAGTAGAGCCTCTTCTCTTGGAGAGAAGGGAGAAATTTTTATGGAGTATGGGCTCCATTGAAGCCATTGTCCTACTATTATGATTGGGGGTGATAAGTGGAAATATGAATTTGGGGTTGATAAGTAGAAATTTTGAAGAGAAGAATGTATGATGCAAGCCTTGTAGAGGCATGGTGAAATTCAATGTGTGTGAGTTGTATTGACATGGAAAATCTCCTCTTGAAGAGCCCACCTTCACCAAATGTCCTTATGATTCCAATGGTGAATCAATGTGTAAACCTCAGAAGGGAGTATTATGTGGTGTCTTGTAAGTTTCTCATGTATTATCATATTTTGTATGTGTGTATCCCATTTTGATCCTATTTCCCCAGTTCAATGGGTGGCTTCATAGAAGCCTAGGATGGGAAGTGAGCCTCCATGCTTCCTAGTTTGTGTGTGTGCAGGTTTGTGATGATGGATTCCTTGAAGATATTAGGGTTTCAATCTTGGACAATGTTGAAAGCTCAAGTGTATAGAGAAACCAACCTTCCCATGTTATCACCAATGGTGTTGTGATGATTAAATCTCCATTTTGTTTCAATGTGATGTAAAGTGAAATTTTCCATATTAATGCAAGTTGTTGAAAATGTGTAAGGGAGGATTGATAAATTGTATATAGTTCTCTTGTAAGGAAATTTTCATTGTGAGTTTCAAATTATGAAATCTAATGTACTCTGAAGAGGTTATGAAATGAGACCCTCCTTCTTATGTTGAGTGTAAATCACTTGGTAGAAATACTCCATAGTTGATGTGTGGAAGATTCTTATGAACATAGTCTATTTGATTCAAAACATAGATGGTTGATTGTAGAATTTATATGTTATGAAATGGAAGAAAATTGTCATATTTTGATAGTTCATTTCATGTGTTACTTGCTGCATGTAAATTTGTAGAATTTGATTCATAAAGCTTAAAATTCAATGAGTCAATAGACTTCCATAGAACTCACAAGAAGATGCATTTATTAGTATGTAAAGATAGACATTAAACTTAATACCTGAAAACAATCCCATGTCATAAAACACCTTAGCAAGGAGAAAGAATGAGTAGAAATTCGTTGTATGAGACTTCATAAAATAATAGGCTTGTATGTGCATAAATGACTCTTTGGATTTTGTATGGGAGAGACAAATAAGTCTTCCTCCTTATTACAGTCTAATATTTTAATCAAAGGGAATATTCTTAGGACCTTGTGCATAAAATAATCATTAAAAAAAATGCCTTGACTTGGAAAAAGACTCAAAATGAAATGAACACCTAGTCCTAAATCATTTACAAGAAAGGACACCCATAAATCCCATGACCCTTATATATATATATATATATATATATATATATATATATATATATATATATATATATATAAACTATGACTATTACCCTAAGAAGTCTAGACACCTACTTAAAAATAGGAAGTACCCTAATGATAAACTCTTCAAAAATAATAATAAAATTCAAAAAAATAAAACAACAAACAAAAATAACAAGGACTATGGTGGGTGGCCATATATTAAGGCAAGGGAAAGTCTCATCCAAATAATACTTGAAAACATGAAATTTGAGGGGCCCACCATCCTCTATGTATAATGTCCTTGGAAGGACTTGACACTTTGAAAAAAAAAAATCCACTCTTGTCCCATGTTAGGACCACATTCCTATGTATTCCTATCTCCTTACAAACCTAGGCATTGGGAGGTGGGAAGGACCTTTTAAAACAATGTATAAATTCCTCCTTATGTCTTAGTTAAAGTGCTATGATGGGCCTTTTTTAGGAACTTGGCCCCCCCTCCTCATGCATCATGTGAGCTAAGGTGGGTCCATGTTTTGGGTAAGAATATGGCTTAAGGTAAGGTTAAGTGCAGATTTAGGATAGTAAGGTGCAGATTTAAGATGCTAAAGGTAGATTAAAGGTGTTAGGAGTAAATGGGCGTTAGGAAAATAAAGTAAGTTTGTTCATTTGTTTTGTTTAAGTTTGTGTAGTGCCTGCCCCTAGGTCGCATTTTTGTTATCATTGTCGAACTCTTTTAGGGCTAGTTTTATGTTGATGGTTAGTAACATTGTTTGAGATATTGTGCTATGGATTTAGCTGATATATGATAAGATTACTTGGTACTTTATAGTCCATGTATATATGATGATTATTACAGTGTTTGCAATTATTGAAGATGATTAGTTAGATGGTTTATTATTATATGTGTTTTCTTATGGATACTTACCCCATACTTGCATGTGTATGGTGTGTGTGTTTGTTCTTATGTTTGGCATTTCTGATGTGGTTAAGGAAGGGAGTTGTAGTCACCTGCTAGTCAGGATCTACATGATGCACCACTTCCTAGCATTGCCTGTTTAGTTTAGTTATATATTGTGCTTTTTACATGCATGGTTTTTATGCAGGTTGCAGGTATCGGGTAATTGCCAGGATGAGCGTACCCTATCACATTATCTCAATGGTAAGAGAAGGGAGTTAATTCTCAAGTCTAAATCCCAACCCTTTAAGCCATTTGTCCTAATTGAAAATTAGGACAAGTATCTGAGTTGAGTACCCTCTGAATGTGTTAGATGACATAATTCATGATATTAACCCTTGGATTGATTTTGTATGTATTTTGGCTATGATGGGTTTTCATATTTTTACCTTGTGAGTCTTTGGAGTATTTTCTATTAATAAAGCCTAATTAAAAGATTTAATTAATGGTTTAATTTAATGAAAAATTAATATGATATTTTAATATTTATTTTATTTAATTAATTAGGAAATTAATTAAATAAAATAATTAAATTCGAAGATAAAAGTTATAATTTTAAAGTTGGAATGTGATAATATTTATTTAAGTTAATAAATATTTTAGCAATTAAGTTTTGGAAATGAGTTTAAAAGTGGAAAAGATATTAAAATTATTCAAAGATTCTAGATTGCATGATGTGTACATATGATTAAAATATAAATATATTAAGATAAAACAAGTGGATTTATCAAAGTTAGTGCATGAGATTTAAAATCTAATAAATAAATGAATAAAGTAAATATTACATTAAGTAATGTGCACATTTGTTCACATAGGAGTTTGCAAATTCTCGGGAGTTGTCATGTAGACAACACAGGAGTTTGCACTCTAAGAATGCACAAGTTGTCTACACTTAGGAGTTAGCATATTATTTGAGCACATGGTGTCTACAACCTTATGACTCATCTAGAAGGTTGGAGAAGACTCATACTTAGTTGTCATGCTTGTCTTCTAGTTCTTTCTAGATGCATCTTAGAGGCCTTTAAATAGAGGCTCTCCTAGTGTGTTTGGACAAGCTTCAAAGCTTACATGCATTTGCAAAGCTCATATGCTTCTACATGCTCATATGTTTCTACATGCTCCTATGCTTCTTCAAGCACTTCTAGTCATGTGAGAATTTCGGTTGGCTTGGATCTTGGAGGAATTGTGAATGTTGGAGAAGGAAGGAATTTTTTATGGACTTCTGAGGCATGGCAAATTAGCATCAATGTCCAGGTACATTGGTGATATTCACATATTCTATTTGCACTCTTTCTCTTCCTATCTTCATCGTGTCGGTTATATGTGTTTGAGTATTGTCTATGATTGAATCTGCAATTTTGAAATTAGAATCTAGATATTGGTTGAGAAGAAAGTAATAGAAAAACCCTAGTTTCAATTTAAGGAAGAAATTAGATCTAAATTGGGTTTGGGTTCGAATTAGAATCGAATTGTTAAATAGATTTGAAAATGGTTTCAAATTTATAGTCAAACCTATTAGAAGAATTATTGGATAAATTCAAAGAACAAAGATTTAAAGAATTAGAAAGCGTTTCTATTTTAAAATATAGATATACTTTTATGTTACAAATCTCCACACATTCATGTATATATATATATATATATATATATATATATATATATATATATATATATAAGCATTGTAAAGCTGATTGATAATTTGTGTATATATATATACATATATATATATATATATATATACATATATATATATATATATATACATATATATATATATATATATATACATATATATATATATACATATATATATATACATACATACATACATATATATATATATATATATATATACATACATACATACATATATATATATATATATACATACATATATATATATACATACACATATATATATATATATATATATATATAATAATAAAATGTTGCTTGTTAAATTGCAGTTGAAATAACGCTTGAATGAAAACATTAAAAAAAATGTGATATGAAATAAACATTTTCGAAAAATGTTATTAAAAAAAAAAAAATGTAAAACCTTTTTAAGAGGGGTCTCCACGTACCCCCCCCCCAATCTGTCGGCAACATAGCTGCATGAGTCGCAAAGTACCCGCATGTTCAGAGGGTACCTGCAACTCGTGGGTTGCACGGCCTTTTTTGTTTAAGGCTGCGGCTTTAAAAGCTCATGCCCAGAGTTTATGGAACAGCACTGCCATATATGTTGGTGGTCACGGCTTAAAAGCCTGTGCCATGCATTAAAACGCAGAGACATAACATTTATAAATATACACCATTTTGTAATATGATGCAATTCGATTATATATATTAGATATATTAAATATGTGATTTATTAATTATTATTATTATTATTATTATTATATATATATATATATATATATATTGATTTTAATATTTGATACTTTATAAATGTTCATGTTGATAGCTATTAAATACGAAATGTCAATTTGTCAATTATTGTTAATCAGAAAGAGATATTGAATTATTAATTTTAATATTAAGGGATTAGGAAATGGATGACTTTTAATATTAATATTATTTAATGTATATTAAATACTATTTAATATATATTAAATAATTAAGAGGTGGTAATTTATATTATGTAAAGATGTTTAATGATGATTATTGAAATGATATAAATTAAGAAGACTTAAACGATATTGGATTAAGATTTAATTGACAAGGGTCATAGTCATTGTTATAACATTTAATAACCTTGTTATGATTTGAATAGTTATGTTATTATTAATATGTTATGTATTATTAAATAAATTATGGATATACCTTAATGGTGTTAATAGTTAGTTAAATATTAACTAATGAGGTTTATGGAAAGTTCTCTAGATCGATTATTTATAGTTTGATGAGTTTATTATTTATTAATGTTTGTTGGGTTTAACAAATTAATAATAATAATAGTATAATGGTCTAAATGATTATCATTAATACAAATTTGTTAAAGAAATATTAGTATTCATTAAAGAATGAAGAATGTGGTCATTATAGATTTATTAATAAGATTCCCAATATAGTTTGTTCTTAAATATTAACAAGTTATTATTATTCAACTATGAATATGAATATTTGTGTACTGGATTATGGTTGACTTTTAACATACAAATTATAGTTAGTTATTAATCAATTCATATTTATTGGGTTGTTGGTATGGTTATGTAATTATTAATTAAATTAATTAATTAGAGTTAATTAAATTTAATTAATAATTAAGATATGTAATAAAGTTTTAATTGATATGCTAATATCGATTCCTCTAGCGAAGTTGTGAAGTATTTACATCGAAGTTGACAAGTCGTACTCTCATGACTTGGATAATGACCTTAGATATTTTAATGGTGAGACTTAGTAATATTTAATTGAGAACTATTAGAATGTTAAAAAGGTCATGGATTGTGTACCTATGTTAATTGAGCATTTTAATAAAGTTATAATCTTCTTATTCGAAGATTGATAACTGGCGAGAGCGAACAATTTAATTAAGGGTCAAAGAAGATAAGTTAATGAGTAAATATTTATCTCTAAGTTATTCTTAGAATATTATTTTAAATAATGGAAGGATAATGTTATCGACGGAACAAACGGGTTGACTTGTAGGTCAAATGATTACTCTTATACACTTGAAGTATACTTGGAAATAGAAAATTGAAACCTCTACACTTAATTCAACTATGTGATTTTAGTAAACCAAAACATGTGTTTGCATTGTGTTTTCTCTATGCTTCTTGTTTTGGGTTTTGGGTTGACGAGTGTTGACCAGTCTTAGGTTGTTATTAGAGGCTTGGGAGTTATGCGATTGTGATGGCATGTTGATGTTATTTGATCTCAATCTTTATAAACCCAACCATGGTTACGTGATGGAATGCTCTATGAGATGTTTGTATTTACTACTCATTAGTCTTCTTGAGTGAAGCTGAGTTATATGTATCTGAGACACTTGACTTAACCATTTTTGAGTCATTGATCAGTTATCCTTGAACTACTTTCCAGTCGCCATGATGGGACTAAAGTGTTGATTTATTTCTTGATGATGTCATGTTGTGACATGTTTTGACTCAACCATTTTGGAGTCTTCGATCAGTATGATTTTGAGATATATTTTGGTTATTGAGAACCAATGGATACTTCTGATTATCAGTGATACCTTCAGTTGCCAATAGAGAACTATTGTGGTCATGATTATCTATGGATGCTTTTCAAATGCTCATGGAGATTTGATGCTTTTATTGTGGATATTTTATGATTCTTATTGTGGATTATCTTTTGGTATTTCTTTCCAGTTGCTTATATAGGACTAGGGTGGTTTTATGATTCCATGAGCTTAGGGTAGGTTATCTACTTGTAGTGTCAGAAAGTGGCTTGCAATGGGGGCCGGGGCCCTAAGTGGCTGCCAGGGTAACTCATTGTAAGTTTTGTTAATAAATGATAACATTTACACTAAATGGGGATTAAATGAACCTAAAAAGATAATTGTTTTATTCTCGCCCATGCCTTGAGTTCTTGTACAGACTAGGATGGGAGTAGAGAGAATGCTTGGTTGCGACCTTGCATTCCATAGTATGCCTTGTCAGTATGAGAGGATACTAGTGGCCGCATAAAGATCAGTAGGGACCCATGGAGTTGTAAGCTAACTACCACGGTAACTTCTACATGATATATGCAATGACACTTTCTTGCTTGCATAGTAGGTTTCCTACAGGTCTTTGTGTGCCTCTAGGATTAGATGTCAATTTTGTGATTGGAACCTTTGAGTTACTATACTTTTAGGATTCTTGGACTAGAGAGTATTTATGCTATGTGATTTTGATAACCTGTTTAGGACTTGAGATTATCTCCTCAGCACAGTGGGAGTGGACCACTTAGGTTCCACGCGGTCAGGTGGTAGTGTTTTTCCACTCTTATCATTTGAGATCCATCTGAGACATTGTGGCTGATGCATTCTTTGTTGGCTTCTGTCTTTATGGATTATGATGGTGGACATGTATCCTCACATTGATGATTTGCATGTGTTAGATGATGTTATCTTATGCTTTACTTTGTATGTTAGATTAATTTCTGCATATGATGCAGTATGATTTAGGAGTGACATTCCTACTATGTTACTACTGATGGTCTCTTCTGTGATTTGGGATGTTACGCACGGAGGGATGGCTAGGGCCCATGATGGTCTAATGATGCTATTTACGGTTGGGAGGAACTGTGCACTTAGTTATTTATTTTTGTGATATATGATTATATCTCATGATGGATGTTTATATCTTTTTTGATGATGTATCATGTATGTCATGTGGTTTCATTATGTTATTTCATCATGGATTAGAGTTGGTATGATGATGTACTTCATTTACATGGATGTTTATTCTTTCAAGCTTTCATACCTTGTGACATGTGCAGTGGATGATTGAGCATTTGAAAATGTAATTTAAGAACATTGGACTTTTCATTATGTGGATCTAGCATTAGATGGAACATAATTAGTTATGTTAGATGTGATTCAATGTTAAGAGATCTTTAAACAATGTAATCTGTTATGAATGTTATGTTTACTTTTATTCGAATTGTTGCTATTGCTTCCATTATTAAGTATAAGTTGTAAATGGTTTATCTTTCTTGTTAAAAAAAAAATTTGTTTGGAAAACTTAGTGAAATTTTAGAATTAATTCTTTGGATCCCTTGGTGGGGCATTACATTTTGTTCATTTGTTTTGTTTAATTTGAGACAAGTGTAGTAAAAGAAGGTGTTCTTTTATTAAGTGGTTTCCTTTTATTAACATGTTTAGGGTTAGTTGTTTTGTGACATGTGTTAGTAGTTAGGAAGTATATACCAAGGTTGGTTTAGAATTATAGTATAGTTTAGTAGCACATTAAAAGTAAGATACTTTATTTTAGGTGTTTTGGTTACCTTATATATTTGGTGTATTTATGATTAGGGGTTAACTAATAATGTGTGTTATTAAAAAAAGGAATAAATGGGAATGCATTTTATTAATTAGGATTATTAAGATTTATTTAATAAATTATAAAGTAACTATGTTATAACGAATAGACATTGTATTATAGGATTGATATAGTAATTATAAAGTAACTAACTTACATATAGGTATTAGTAGATGGCTAAGTTATGATGATTTTTTTTTTTAATTTTCTATTTTTTTTTTTAAAGACTCTAACATTTTTAACTTCTAATATTTTCTCTTGAATCTTGAACTATGAGTCTGGGAGTTGAGAAAAAAATTAGAGGGTCCCCATTCCTTACTAGGAATGGGGCATGTGTTGTGAGACCACAACAGTTACATCATTTTATGTATGTTTATCAAGCATCAGCATTCAAACTTTATTTTGTGCTGACATCTAAGGGATCTAGGATTTATTTTAGTAGTAATTGATTCACCTCTCCCCTCTTAGTTACTCCTCTTATATTTCCAACAAGCTACATATCTTATTAAATTCTAACACCTTCTAATCTTACAATAGGAGCAAAAGTTTCACCATAATTGATACCTTCTTCTTGAGAATAGCCTTTACATACCAATCTTGCTTTTTTTCTAGATACCTTTCCATCTTCATTGAACTTATTTTTTAACACCCACTTTGTGCTAATTACTTTTTTATCCTTGGGTGAACAAAAGTCCAAGTTTTTTTCTTCTTTATCTATTCCATTTCTTCATTCATTGCTTCAATCCAAATTTTATTTTCCCAAGCATCTTTAACATTTCTAGGTTCAACAAGTAAGCATGTACCTTTTAATTTTCTTATTGTCATTGTTCCATCTGATTTGTCTCCAATGATTTGATCAGGTGCATGATGCCTTCTCACATATCTTGCTAACACAGGGTATTTGGATTTGGAGTGAGTTTCACTGATTTCATCATGAACTTTAGTATCAAGCTTGGGTACCACTATTTGTGACTCAGGTTCATCAGACTTAGTTTTCTCTTGAAGTAGCTTGGTAATTTTTTAATATGACTCAAGTCCTTTAGACTATGACTTAGTTTTCTCTATCTACAAATTGATAGCTATTGAAGATTTTGGGGCCTCTGGAGGTGAGGCTTCCTTTCTCTTAGATAGATTTGTTAGGATATCAAATTCATAGTAAACAAATCTTTTATAATCCTCAAGCTCTTTTTTCTTTCTTCTTCATTCTTTTCTACAAACTCGTCAATTTTTACATGTGCACTTTCTATTATTTTATGAATAGACAAGTTCAAACATTTGTATGCTTTACTTCGATAGGAGTATCCTAGAAATATGCCTTCATCACCTTTGACATCAAATTTTCCGTTTCTAGATTCTTTCAAGATATAACATTTGCTACCAAATACTTTAAAGTAACTCACATTGGATTTGTAGCCATACCATAGTTCAAAAGGAGTTTGATTTGATTCTTTCTTCAGCTATACTATATTTAAGGTATGAACTGTAGTGTTGATATCTTCCTTCTAGTATTTGATTGCAATATTTTTTTCTATCATTAATATTCCTTCTTTCAGCTATACCATTCTGCTCTAGTGTACGAGGGGTTGATGCTTGTCTTTTAGTTCCTTTTTCAATGCAAAATTCATTAAATTCATTGGAGATGAATTCACCACCTCTGTCTGATCTCAAACATTTTTACTTCCTTCCAATTTCTTTTTCTACTCTTGCAAAATACCACTTGAATTTTTGAAAAGCTTCTTATTTTTCTTTTAGATACATTACAGTCATCATTCTAGAATGATCATCAACAAAAAAAATGAAAAAATTTCTCCACTATAACTCTCTATTCTAATAGGTCCACATAAGTCTATATGCACAAGCTCCAAGACTTCTTCAGCATGATAGTTTTTGCTTTTGAAACTAGTCTTTCCTATCTTACCAATTTTGAAGCTAGGAATACCTCTAACTCTTTTATGTTTTCTTATCTTAACTAGATTATCAAAATATAAATGACATAATATTTTGTGTCATAACAAACTTTCTTCTACTTGAGCAATAAAACATGAACTTTCATTGAGGTCAAGATAAAATAGATTATCCTTTGTTTGCTTGCTAGATCCAACTAGATTTCCTTGTCCATCCAGTAGTTTGGCCTTCCCATTCATAAATTCTACCTTGAATCCAATGTTATTCTAATGTGACACACTTAGTAGATTATGGTTTACTCCTTCAACCAAATAAGCATTATCACATACGAATTTATTGGTTAATGAGATACAACCTTTTCTTTTTATGCAACAAGGTTCATTGTTTCCAAATCTCTTACTACCACCATCATTATATTCTATATGTTCAAACTTTGTTTTATCTCCATTCATATGATATGAGTAGTGACTATCAATAATCCATGTATCATTTTTGCTAATATGAGAGATAAGTTCCATCTTATCTCCTTCATCATCAAATTCATCTTTTATAGCAATATATACCATTTCATCTTCACTTTTAGTAGAATCTTTAGCCATAAAATAAGATTTCTTACCTTTGTCCTTGTAGCTCTTGAATTCCTCCTTGCCTTTGTACTTATTACTTTTCTTCTCATCCTTTTTTTCTTTGTCTTAACACCTATCAGAAATATGACCAACTTCTTCACAAGAAAAATAGATTAGAGGAATCTTTCCTTTGTACTTTCCTCTACCTTTGGAATATTTCTTTGCAAGTAGGGCTTTAACAATTTCAAGATCACAGTCAGAACTTTCTTTAGTTTCTCTTTCACTTTCTAATTGATTAGCCTTTTATTTCTTGCTCTTTTCTTTGAGTGAGAGTTTGGCTTCAAATGTAGACTCAATATTTTTGGAACTAGGAACATAGTTATCATAGTTATCCAACTCAAAAGTTGTCAATCTTCCAAGTAGAGCATCCAAAGTTATTTTGTTATTTGGATCACATCCCATTTCTTGAATAGCTGACACTCTAATTGCATAAATAGGAAGAAAAGTTCTAAGAACCCTGCTTACAACTATTTTTTCATCAATGTCTCCTCTAGATGCTTTGATTATGTTCACACTAGCTTTGATTCTTTCCACATATTTTGCAATGTTTTCATCTTCTCTCATTTTTATCTAATCAATCTATCCTTTGAGACTTTCTACTTTGGCTCTTCTTACATTTTCATCTCCTCCATAAATATCTTTTAGTTTGGTCCACATTGCATGATTTTTTTTTTTGTAGTCTTTAACTTCATCAAATTCAGCATAACTAAGAGCAAATGTAATATCAATCATCACGATGTTATGATACTTCTTTTCAGCAATGTTTCAACTAATAATGTTCTAGTAGAAGTCTTTTATTTAGTATCAACTATATTTACAACCTGAATCACTAATAGTCATTAGATGTAATCTCATAAGTCCTTGCCATGCTGCAAAATTGTCTCTATTCAACTTGAGAATCTCTATTCTGTAAGACATCCTGATCTTTAGCTTAGGTCCTTGAAACCTTCTCTACAAGCACCAAAATCTCTGATACCCATTGTTGGAAATATAAGAGGGGTAATTGAGAGGGGAGGGGTGAATCAGTTACTACCAAAATAAATCCCATATCCCTTAGATGTCAGTACAAAATAATTATGTGAAAACTTAACTCTATTGATGCTTGGCAAACAAAGAAATGTTGTAACTCGATAAACACTGTAATTGCTCTTGACAAAAAATTAACATGCAAATCTTAAGATTTTATATGTGATTACTATTGGAAATAATCAAGACTATCTAGGTTACTGAGAGGGGAGGGGTGAATCAGTAACCTCAAATTTTTTTGAATTAATTCAACACTTAAACCATTCACCATTCATTCATCTAATCTACTACATGCATGAGAAAAGATAAACATTCATAACACATGAACACAGTATTTTGGTGACTCAAAAACCTTCCAAATAGAAAGTAAAACTAGGGTGGGGATGATACCCACAAAATTTCACTACTGTAGTATAAAGTTGGCATTTTAGGGCTTACATTGACCACTTCTGATGATCTGCCCTATCAAGAGCAATTTGGATTGCTAGATCCACCTTGTTAGAGGTTTTACAAACATACAATGAAGTATGCACTTTGTTAAGAGATTTAAACAAAAATTGTTAAGTCTACCTTGTTAAAGGATTTGGAAAACTAATTCACCTGTCAGGATGAAATGGTAGATCTGACTTATAACTTGATTGCTAATTAGATCCTTGAAGTATAGATCACCTTTTGTGATTGATATATCTTTACTGATCCTTGTAGACCTTGTTGAATACTCTGTTCTGTTGCTGATTCGCATTCACTCTTCTCAACACATTACATATCCATTCCTTGATATCCTCATCCATATATTGCAAATGATACAATAAATTACATATATACCATTACAATATTTACAATTACAAGGTCAACTAAAACACAAGTAAACAAAATATTACTGAGTCAGCCAAATAGTAGAAGCTTGGGTTCTATAAGCTAACTTGGTGAACTTTTGATACTCGACATGCACTGCATTACTCAGCATCATCATGCACTTGGTAAAAGTAGAGGCTTGCTCCATACTAATCACATAGCATAGCTTTGAACTCGATAACCATTGGAGACTCAATAGATATACTATCACTCAGTAGATATTGAATCCTTTGTTTACCTTGCTTTCACTCGGTAAACACTATACATCCTGACTCAGTAAACACTAGCTTCACATCACATAAATTGATGACTCGGTAGAATCTATGAAGCTCAATGACCACTATCTATTCAATAAACACTGTAAGCTTGGTTAGCATTGCTAGACTGCATATTCACTCAGTAGCTTCAAGAATGTTCGATGTGAACTACTTAACTGATAAGCTAACTTGGCAACCACTAAATGCTCAGTATAAACTGTAGATTGAGTGATGAGCTTGGTAACCATATAGAATTGAATAAGTATTGTCACTAGTGAAAAATACAACATAATGTCAACAATCTCCCCCTTTGGCATTAGTGACAAAAAAACTTATGAGCCTGCAAGACTTATGTACATTAACATACTGATTTTTGATTTTTCAAAATTGATCTTTGTAAAGCTATCATGTATACATATCTCACATATCTCCCCAATATGTATGACATAATATAGTCTTTTTCTGTACATATATCAATCTATTTTCTCCCTTAATATCTCCACAAGTCTCTTATCATCTCTTACTCCCCCTTTTTGACAATAATGCCAAAGAGATATGCAAAATATTTAAATAGACACACCAAAATGTGAGAGAAATTCAGTGTACCTTGAGAATAAGAGCTAAAGTCTTATCCCAATTGTCTTGCAAAATTTTGTAGGTGGAGAGTGCCACTTGAACTTTTGTAAAAAGTTCAATCGTATGATCTACTATGGAAAAATTGTTATCCTGGACTAATGTCTTTAAATATCCAATATGTTTCTGCATTGTGTTCATAACTAGAAGGAACATATTTTGGATATCAATCAATGTGGACCTAATCCTAGCTTCCTCTCTTAGCAATTCTGCCTACATTTTCGACAAAAATCTCACTTTGATGTGATGTGCTAAGCTTGAGCTAGGGTCAAGTTGTAGCCTTTGAGCACTAGCCTTCATATCTACATCAATCTTATTTAGTTTCTCCTTGATCTCCTTGGTATACTTGGTATCATCACAAAGATTAGCAAAAAGTGATGTCACAATGGAAAAATAATGTTCAAGATTACTCAAAATTGTAGATAGTTCTACCTGGTTTATAGAAATGTGCTCAGGCACCTTATTATCAAACTTCTTCTCTGCCTTCTTAATTAACTTTTCTTGGCCAGAGGTATCCTCATTAAACTTATTAACTGCTTCTTCCAATTGTAGCAAAATGTGTTGAGATGAATCCACATCAAATACATATAGCTTCTATTATTATATTCTTAGCATTCTCAATTATTGTGAACTCTCTATCTCTTTCTACTATTAACTGCTTATGCCTTGCCTTTTGTTCCAAAAGTTGACTGACTAGTATCATTTCATCAACTGTAGCAATATCCAGATCCAACCTGGGAATGACAATTTCCTTGTCCAAATCAATGTCTTCATCAATTTCCTTACCAGTAAGTAGAAGTTTTAGAGGAGTCCTTGGTTTTATTTCTGATCTTACTTCCTTGGACTTAGGAATAGAAACAATTGTAGAAATAGCTAGACTTGCAATAAAAACTTCTATGGGTCCAACTGAAAGAAAACTCAAAGAAGTGCTAACTGTGTCCAAAACTGATGTGCTACCCAAAAATGAAGTAACAATAGGTGGAGCACAAACTGGAGTACTTAGAATAGAAGAACTGATAGGAACAAAAATTGGTGCTATCAAATCTATAGTAGACAAAACTATAGAACATGATGGTAAACTTACTATACATACTGCAATTGAAGTTGACAAAATTGTAGAACTCGATGCTGAACACACTATTGGAGTAGATGACTCTAGAGCTAATGAAGAGGGTTGTAGCTTGGTAGATGAAGTGGTAGACACTTCCATTACAAATACCTAGAGTTGTGAGGTAGCAAATAATGACTAAATAGATGATGTGTCTATTGTAGCTACTTTCACATTTGGTGAAGCTATCTCCAACCCTGATGATGTAGTAGTCTTAGGTGGAGAATGGGAAAGGGAGGCTATGACTTGTGCTGCAATTCTTAGTGGATCACTTTCTTCATCTCCTTCCTTTCTTCCTCTTCTACTTCTTCCTCTTTCTCTTCATCATCCTTCATCAATTATTGACATTCCTCAGTATCAATGGTAACACATGGAGTGTTATCATCTTCATCATCATCACTGTCATCATCATCATCCTTGATTTCCACTAGATCTTCACTGGGCTTGTGTAGATGATAGATGTTCTTCTACATGTTTGTTGCATCTCTAACAATATGCTCAATGTCTTTGATCAAAATCAAACATGTATAGAATCTAATCATCATTTTACCTTCATTGTTTTTCATTGTTGCCTTAACTTCTGCATCTGTAAGATTAGGTGATAACTTCCTCAATGATTGCTCATATATATCTTTTGCTGTCTGTATAGCTTATTCTCACCTTGGCTACAATCTTTCCAATAATTCATTTGAAATTTCAGAGGCAATTTGATCAAGGGAATACTTCCATTTTCCCATCTTATTGAGTATAACTCCTCAATTTGCATTTTCTCAGCATCTGTTCTAGTTTCAAGCTTTAATGCTTTGAAGTTTGTGATATTTTCTCCTTCTTCCATTTGTTTTAACCTTTCTTGAAAGGTGAGTGGGGGATTTCTCAATACAACTTTAGTACCACCTTTCTTCTTAGATCTCCTTGTGAAAATAGTTGTGGAAGCCTTGGGTGGCTTGGTAATGATTACTTTGCCCTTCTTCTTCACTGGCTCTGCCTCCTTTTCATATTCATGTTCTTCTTCTTCTTCTTCTTCATCTTCTTCATCCTCTCCTTTTCCCTTGGTAAGCATAAGAAGGCCAAAGTCAATTTGCATCCTAGCTATCTTCCTCATGCTTTTACTTATTGCCTATGGTAGCTTGATTTCAAGCTTAATTCTAGCTTTGGCCTCTTTATAAGTTCCAAAAATAGGTTGCTTAGGATCTGTTGGCTCATTCACCAATGCTTCAATGATATCTTTTATTTCATCAATGTTAACCTCATACGGAAGAGGTTTCACCCATGCAATTCTAGGCCTAACTGCCTAGATATACACTCTATCATAGTCAACCATAAAACATACATCATCTTTATAATCCTTAAAAAGATTAGGAGGAATCCTAAACCTATTGTTCATCTTCTACTTGAAATCTTCAAAGTAGTTATCCATAATGCTATCAAAATTTATACCAATTTTTGCAATGAATTCATTAATCTGATATAGAATTGGAACATCTTTTCTCCATACTACTAAACCTTTTGATGGGAAAAACTTTTGAACATAAAAGAAAAGACATGTTAACAATGAACCAAATTTGTAGGGGTTATTCTTTGATGTTTAGATGTTATCCATATTTTTTTTCAACTGCTTCAATAATAATTTTGATAGATCAAATTCTATATTTTTCTTCACAACTTTATATGCCAGATCAACTGCCTCACATGGCACACTATTCAAATAATTGAAGCTATAAATCTTATGAGCAATTACATGAATGTCAAACCTTAATTCCACATCAGAAATAGTGCTAATCTTCAAACCTCTACCATCCCACTTAGCTAGGGTTTTTTTTTGAAGTTCATCTTGACCTAGGGTTTTGGTAGTTTTGGCTTTTCTCAGCATGGGGAGACCTGTAATCTTATGAATCATTTTCTTTGTGATCAATATAAGTTTTTCCAACCACAATTGTCCATTATGCACACGACTAAGAATGTACCAAATCCACTTAATCTGGAAACTCCTTAGCATATGTGGGATAAAAGAAAAGGTTAACCCTTTGGTTTCTAAGTGCTTGTGCTTAGGTTTCAATGAACCATCAACACACATTTCTTCTAGGGCACTATCCATCTCTAGGGTTCCAGCCTCTTGAACAGAATACTTAAAATGAGTGTGAATATTGTTAATTAGAAGTACCTTGGAAGGAATTTGAAATTGAGCTCTATTAGGGTCCGATGACTCCACAACTACTGGAACTAGCTTGAAGTTTGGCACTTTCCACTCCACACCTTTTACAAACATTTTAGATCCTCTTTTTTCCTTGCTGCTAGTGCTACTCCTGGATACCATGGTTGCTTGATAAATGAGAGAAATTTTTTGAAAAAATTATTTTCTGTAAATTTTCTCGAAATCACTTGGATGCTCCTAAAAATTGCTCTTCTCTGTGAATTCTAAAGTCATTGTGAAAAATGAAGCTGAATTCTTCCCTTTTTTGATGAAAATTCTCCATTAATCCTAGGTACCATAATGACATAGTGCATGGTAGATTGTCATCCACTGACTAGCTCAGTAGAAGCTTATGACTCAATGACTGAACAAATCTTTATTACTCCTGACCTAGCTTAGTTGAGTCTAACCTTGCTCGGTATAACCTAATTTCATATGATACCCCTGTATCTAAAATATTAATTTGGATCTTCTGCATTCTTTCATTTGGAACTGCTTGAGATATAACTTGAAGATATAGTTCCAGTTCCTCCTTCATGAATTTAATTGGAAATGGTGGAGTCACCCACTTCTTGAGTGACATGGCCATCATTTGAACTATATTTCTTGGTAGATTTGGGAATCCATTGTTTTCTCATTTGCTTCATGATATTATCATCTTTAGCTTTCTTTTCATCTTCAATTCTTCCTATATTCATGCAATTTTTAGCTATATGACCAACTTCAGTGCATGTATAACATCTTACTGTTGTATCCCTTTTTCTCAAGTGATGCCTTTGATAGTTTATGCCAATGTGTCCCTATTCTTAACAATAGTGACATCTACACCAAGTATTGTAGTCCCAACCAAATATTGCCTTTACAAGGTTTTCAGCTAGATTGAATATTTTAGATCTACATTCAGATGCCTTGTGAACTTGCTTATTGCATTTGTAACATTTACCTTCAAATTTTGGTTTCTCCTTGCATTCATTAGCTCTATGACCATGTTGACTACAATTGTAGCATTTTCCATTGAATTTTTCCTTTCCATTGCTCCCACATTTGTTTGATGTATGACCTAACTTACCATAGTGATTGCAAGTAGGTCTTTGATTCCTTTGGGCACCTTGCTTGGAAGATTCACCTTTTTCTTTGTATCCAAGTCTTGCTTTTCCTTTTTCCTATAGAGATTTTGCTCACTTTGCTAATTCAATTGATCCATGTCTACTTGAGATTTCATCATCCTTTCATTGAGTTTCTTTTTAGAAATTAGATCAGCTTTCAATCTTTCATTGATTTATCTTTCAATGATTAAGTCATTCCTTAAACTTTCATTTTCAAATCTCAAACTCATGATTTCCTCATTTGCATTGGAAAGCTGATTGATAAGACTTTCTTACTGAAGGGATTGATTTTGATTTTCATTGTTCTTTGATTCCAAGTCTTCACTTACCTTATTCCTTTGTTCCAAGATTTCACACATTCTTATTGACTGAATTTCCTATTCTCTTTTCAATTTTCCTACTTCTTCTTGCAGAAAGCCATTCTTTTCTAGGAGTTCTTTGATTGCCTCATTTTCTTCATCTGAACTACTTGAAGGGAAAAAGTCTTCAATCTTTTCTTCAACATACTAGTGGTCATTCATTTGTTTTGTAAGTTCCTTCCTTCTTTTCAGAGATTGGGAAAGATGCTCTTTTTCTTCCTTGAGTTGAGCTATGGCCATCTCTAGATCTAGCTTTTGATTATCAATAGCTTTGTCAAGTTTAAATATCTCCATTGTCTTTGATCTTTGCTTAAGCTATCAAACTTCATCCTAAGAACCACAAAGCTCTGATAACAATTGTTGAAAATAATCAAGATTAGCTAGGTTACTGAGAGGGGAGGGGTGAATTAGTAACCTAAAAAAAAAAAGAATTAATTCAGCACTTAATCCATTCACCATTCATTCATCTAATCTATTACATGCATGAGAAAAGATAAACATTTATAACACATGAACACAGTATTTTGGTGACCCAAAAACCTTCCAAATAGAAATTAAAATTAGGGTGGGGATGATACCCACAAAACTTCACTACTATAGTATAAAGTTGGCATGTTAGGGCTTACATTGACCACTTCTGATGATCTGCCCTGTTAAGAGTAATTTGGACTGCTAGATCCACCTTGTTAGAGGTTTTACAAACATACAATAAAGTATGCACTCTGTTAAGAGATTTGAACAAAGACTATTAAGTCTACCCTATTAAAAGATTTGGAAAACTAATTCACCTGTCATGATGAAATAGTAGATCTAACTTACAACTTGATTGTTGATTAGATCCTTTAAGTACAGGTCACCTTTTATGATTGATATATCTTTACTACTCCTTGTATACCTTGTTGAATACTCTGTTTTGTTGCTGATTCACATTCACTCTTCTCAAAACATTACATATCCATTCTTTGATATCCTCATCCATATAATGAAAATGATACAATACATTACATATATACCATTTCAATATTCACAATTACAAGGTCAGCTCAAACACAAGTAAACAAAATATTATTGAGTCGGCCAAACAGTAGAAACTTAGGTTTTGTAAGTTGACTTGGTGAACTTTTGATAATTGACATCCATTGCATTACTCAGCATCATCATGCACTTGGTAGAAGTAGAGGCTCAACCCATAGTAATCACACAATGTATCTTTGAACTCGATAACCATTGGAGACTTAGTAGATATAGTGTCACTCGATAGATACTAAATCCTTTGTTTACCTTGCTTTCACTCGATAAATACTATACATCCATCACTTGATAAACACTAGCTTCACATCACATAAATTGATGACTCGATAGACACTATGAAGCTCAGTAACCACTATCTATTTGGTAAACACTATAAGCTCGGTAAACATTGCTAGACTACATATTCACTATGTAGCTTTAGGAATGTTCGGTGTGAACTGCTTAATTGATAAACTAACTTGGCAACCACTAGACGCTTAGTGTAAACTGTAGACTAAGTGATGAGCTTGGTAACCATACAAAATTAAATAAGTGTTGTCACTAATGACAAATAAAACATAATGCCAACAATTACTTATTAATTAAAGTTAGTTACAAACACATAAAAAAAATAGCATGAACACATTAGACACAAAGATTTAATGTGAAAATCAAATTTGGGAAAAAACACCAATTACAACTAGTTACTATTTTTACTCTTTTGAAGTGAGCCCTATTAGGAGCCAACCTTGTTAAAAGTTACAAAGTGTGACCCTATTAGAGGATTTAATCACCCTATTAGTATTAGGAGTGGCCTTGTTAGAGGTGTTTAGACAATTCAATAGAACTACCACCTTGTTAGAGGATTTACAAATAGCTACTAAGCTAACTCTGTTAAGAGATTTTAGGTCACTGTGACAATGGTTAGAGAGAGTAACAATAACATAACCTAATTTGGATGCAATTGAATTGCAGATTATAGATCTCAATTCTAGCTTATACTTGATCCTTCCTAATTGAATATATCTTTTCAGCATCTCAAGGATATTTTGCTTATCCTTCTAATTCACTTCCTCTTTGCATCTTCAAATCTTTATTTTTTTACTTCCACACACATTCTAATCCTCAACTTGACCTTTTATTTATATCTTACATATTGTCAAGTTGGATCAAATACAACTTAGAATAACTAATAGTCATCTTCTTAGTTAGCTAGAACCAACAAATAAAATAATTAAACTCAATATGCTAAAACAACAAAAGCCTTCGATAGTTGAGTCAGCTTAGTTGACATTAACTCAGAAATGATTTTCCTATATTAATCAAGTGAAACTCAGTCAATACTGCATACTAGAAAAGTTCCTTTGGTAAT
The DNA here is from genome assembly GCA_028749045.1 of Cupressus sempervirens. NCBI lineage: Eukaryota > Viridiplantae > Streptophyta > Pinopsida > Cupressales > Cupressaceae > Cupressus > Cupressus sempervirens. Next base: position 585,179,773 of record CM053789.1, read on the forward strand.
TGAGTAAGCTCGGTTATCACTGGTTCCATCCAACATTTCCTTCATTAACTGAGTGAGCTTGATTAATACTCATCTTTTATAGACTTTTCTTTGATGCTCGAGTGATCTTGGTAGACACTACCTTCTAAATTGTTGATATTCCAGTCATGTTAGCTATTAGTAACATACACTTATTAAAATTGTAAGTATCTATCAAGCATATTATATAGTTAACAATGTTAACTAAGCATTTTAGTTTCTACTGAGTTCTACAGTTGTTACAAAGTCCTTTGGAAAAATTCCAATTTATGCTTAGCAGTTACTACTATAGTGATGATTAGTAGTGTAAATTGAGCATTTTAGTGTATGCCAAGTTTACTAGTATAAATTGAGTTGTGTAGTGCCTACCAAGTTCATAGTTGACGTGATGTGATTCTAGTGTTAACCAAGCTACTTAGTGTTAACCAAATGACTTAGTTTATACCGAGCCCGTAGTGATAGCATTGACCGAGCTATGTGGTGTGAATCAAATGATTCAATTTATATGTTGAGTTTCATACTATTCACTAAGTCACCAGTGCAAACTGAGTTTAAGACTACTTGGAAGTGATCAGTATGGACCAAGCTTCTATGTCTACCAAGTGCATGATAATACCAAGCATTGATAGTGGATGCAGAGTATCAGAACCTCATCGAGTCAATCTTTAGAACCCGAGTTTCTACACTTTGGCCAACTTTGAAATATTTGTGGAAACTTGTATTGTAGCCAACTTTGTAATTTTTAAATTGGATTGGTATATATGTAATGTATTGTATCACATCCAATGTAATGAATACAAGTATGAAATAAGAAGAGAAGAGCAGAAGAGAAAATTACAAAGGCTACAACAATACAAGGAGCAACAAAGATTTATCTATCACAACAAGGTGATTTGTACACTTAGAGGAATCTCATTCAATAAACCAAGTTGCAAATCAAATATCAACCACTGTTTCATCCTAATAGGTGGATCAATCAAATTCTTTAATAAGGTAGACCTAATAGTCCCTTGTAAATATCTTTACCGAGAGCGTACTTCATTGTATATTTGTAAATCCTTTTGCAAGGTGGACCTAGTAGTCCTTATTGCTCCTAACAAGGTAGATCATCAAAAGTGATCATTGTAATCCTTAACCAGTCAACTTTATACTATAGTACTAAATCTTATGGGTATCATCACCAACCTATTTTTACTTTCTATTTGAAAAGTTTCTGGGTCACCAAATTGTGTGTCAAAAGTGTTATGAATGCTTTAATATTTTCTATTTCTCATGCATGCAATTAGATCAGAATTCACATGAAGGATTAATTGCTAATTAAGGATTAAATTTTACAAGTTACTAATTCACCCCTCCCCTCTCAGTAACTTAGCCTTTCATAATATTTCCAATAATTGGTATCAAAGCATTGTGGTTCTCAGAGAAAATTCTAATAGCTTGAGGAAAGATCAAAGACAATGGAGGTATTTAGACTTGACAAGGCTATTGACAATAAAAAGTTAGATTTGGAATTGGCTATTGGACAACTCAAGAATGAAAAAGAGCAACTCTCTCAATCCCTAAAAAGAAGAAAAGATCTTGCAATATAGATGAATGATCCACTCTACATTGAAGAAAGAATTGAAGACATCCATTTAAGAAATTTAGATGAACCTAAAGAAGCAATCAAAGAACTATTGGAAAACAATAATAGTATTCAAGAAGAAGTAAGAAAACTAAGAAGAGAGAAAGAAATTCAATTAGTAAGATTGTGTGAAGTTATAGAAGAGAAAAACAAGATAAAAGAAGAGATAGAAGGAAAGAACAATGAAATTCAGTACCTATCCCTTCAGCAAGTAGACTTCATTGATCAGCTCACCAATGCAAATGAAGAAATCATGAATCTAAGATTAGAGAATGAAAGATTGCAAAATGATCTAAGTACTAAAAGGAAAACCAATGAAAGAATGATGAAATCTCAAGCAAACATGAATTAGTTGAATGAGCAAAGTCATTACAGACAAAAAGGAAAAGCAAGAATTGAATATATAGAAGAAGGTGAATCATCCAAGCAAGGAGCTCAAAAGAATAAAAAATGTACTTGTAGTCACTATGGTAAAATAGGTCATACATCAAAAAAAATGTTGAAGCAATGGGAAAGAAAAATTCAATGAAAAATGCTACAATTGTAATCAGCATGGTCATAGAGCAAATGAATGCAAAGAAAAACCTAGATTTGAAGGTAAATGTTACAAATGTAAGAAGCATGGGCACAAGTCACTAGAATGAAAAACTAAGATATTGAATCCAATAGAACAAATTGTAAAAGCTATATTTAATTGGGACTACAACACTTGGTGCAGATATCATTACTGTGGATAATTTGGACACATTGGAATGAACTATGAGAAATATCACTTGAGGAAAAGAGATACTACTAGAAGATGTTTCATTTGTATAGAACTTGATCATCTTGCTAAGAACTGTATGAATACTAGAACAATTAAAGATGAAAAGAAGGTAGAAGCTGATAACATCAGGAAGTAGATGAGACAGCAATGGGTTCCAAAATCCTCTAAAAATGCAAGTCTGAGCAATAATGATCAAGTCACTCAAGAATTGGGTGACTCCACTATTTCCACTTGAGGAGTACTAGAACTAGGATACTGAAGAAGACATATTATATCAGTTTTAGTTGGTAGGAAAAAAGATCTATATCAACATTCAAGATGAAAAAGGATTATTGAGTAAGAGATGGAAGTCACTACTAAGTTACTATCCTTACCAAGCAAGGTTAGGTTGCAGACTCTACCGAGCAAGGTTAATAGTAACTAAGTTTTGTGGTTACCAAATCAAAAGGACTACCAAGTATTCAATGCAAGTGAAGTGGATGATAGTCTATCTCTTGAGCAAACAATTGTACCAAGCATTTATGGAAAAGTTTTATAAAAAGGATAAAATGAAAGTAATTTCTCACCGTGAATTTTCAAGAGCTATTTGTGCAAAGTGATCTTCTAGCATTCAAGCAATTTGAGTGAATTATTATTGAAAGTTTTCAAACTCTACCAAGCAAAGATGGAATCCACAAGTCAAACAAAGGTTTAAACATGTTGGTTTGAGGCGTAGAATGGAAGGCACCAAAATTTAAGTTAACTCCTATTGTTGTAGAAACCCTAGATCTGAGTGGAGTGCAATCACAAATCCCTCCAAAGGTACTATTGATTAATTATATATTTTTCATTTCAAATGTGCTATTCAAGATATCAAAACACTAGAGATCGATGAATTTTTGAAGGAGTTATGCATTGATGGTGTGTTGAAACCTAAGCATCAACATCTTGAAACAAAAGGTTTAAGTCATATTCCTCATATGCTATAGGATTTCCAAGTAAAATGGATAAGATTTATCCTTAATCATATGCACAATGGTCAACTATGGTTGGAAAAACCAATTTTGATAACAAAGAAGATGATCCACTGTTGGTCTCAAATTCATTTTGATAATTAAGTGTCAACACACTTAACCAATTCTCAAGTTGATGTTGAGTATAATATATATGTTGAGCTATAGTATGTGTTGAGCTAGAGATTCAACAAGTGCTGAGTAAACTTCAAGTGTCGAGCATAGTTCAAGTGTCAAGTCATTATAGGTGCTAAGAAAAGTATCGGTGCCAAGAAAAATAGAATTACTATAGGAGCCAAGTGAGATAGAATTCCTATATGTGTCGATCATCAGCAATTAGAAAGTGTCGAGGGACACAGAGTTAGCATATGAGTTTGTGCCTTCACAAACTCAAATATAAACCATTTTTGAGCCAACTCAGGATGAATCTCGAAGGATCTTGAAGATAAGATTGAATATTTCACATTCCCTATGTAATCAACATGCAACCAATAAGAAAAATGAAGAAAGCATGTAGCCAATAGGAAAAGTGAAAGAATTGAGTGGGAAAAGAAGAATGAATATTGATCGTGGATTCATACCTAACCCTAAGTCTTCAAAGCCTTTAAAAGGAGGATGAGACACCATTATTTGTGCATGAGTGAGAGTTTATGGGAGAATGCTAGCAAAGTGTAGAGGGGTGTAAAGATGTAGAAAAGGAAGAACATCATTATAGAATTTAGTTGATCATAACAAAGCATCAAAATTTTGAGGAGAGAAATATCAGATCAAAAAGGATTAGAATAGACAGAGCAAAACAAGGCTCTGGAATCAGAAATTAAAGATTGCAAGTCATCAAGTCAAGACTTTCTAATACTCTCTAGCCATTGTATTAGGAATGGAAATCCTATGATGATAGGTTGGTTTAATAGCCATGTCGTAAACCTTTCAACAAGGTGCTAATTCCTTTAACAAGGTAACATTCCAAGTGAGTTTTTGTAAATCCTTTAACGAAGTCACTTTTAACAAAGTGTAAAGTCTTTAATAGGGCAGACCTTTCATAGGGTAGACCATTGGAAGTGGTCAAACTTTGAAACCTTCAATAGTTACATATTGATGTAGTGATAATTTGTGGGTGTCATCCCCACCCCAGTTTTACCTTCTCATTTTGGAGGGTTTCTAGGTGACCAAATCTTATGTTATCTAGTAGATGCATGTGAATGATCTTAGCTAAAAAATTTAAAAGGTTAAAGTTAGTTACTTCTAATTTACAACCCCCCCCCCAATAAGTAAACCTTCCCACTTGTAAATTCCAAAAATTGGTATCAGAGCCAAGTTCTCACAAGGAGGAGCTTTATAGCTTGGAGAAAAGATCTAGAAATGGAAGTCTACAAACTTGGGAAGATCATAGAAAACCAGGTGATTGATATAAAACTTGCTCTACATACTTTGGAAGAAGCAAGAGAAGAACTAAAAATATCTATAAAGAGAAGAAGAGAGATTGTCATAGTTGAGAATGATACACAGTACAAGGAGATTGACACATCAAAAAAATTTGCAAATAGAGATTCCAAAGAGTTTGATGCAGGAATAGAAAACTTGATAGAGAAGAATAGAGCTCGAGCAAAATAAATTAGAACTCTCAAGATTGAACAAGAATTACAAGCCATAATGCTTTGTGAAGTAACTAAATAGAAGAAATGAGCCATTGTATGCTAGAAGCAAACAAGAGAAACCTTGCCAATAGATTGGAAGAAAAGTTAATTGAGGTTACAAGAATTTCAAACATATAGCTAGACATCCTAACTCAGATGATGAATGCACATCATGAATTGAATGTTAAGGATATTAAGATTTCCACACTAAAGATGCAAAATGAAAAACTACAAAGTGACTTGAAACAAGAGAAGGAAATTGTAGAGTGCTTCAATAAACCTAATGAGGTCATCAAGTACTTTGAATAGCTACTAAAAACACCAAGAGCTAGTAATGATACTTCAGGACTAGGATACACAAGCACTAAAAAAGGAGATTCATCCAAGATAGCAAAAGAAAGAAGTAACAAAGGTAAGAACACTAAACCTACTTGTCATTTTTGTGGTAAAAAGGGACATACCTCTAATATGTGTATGACCAAGAATGCCCATCAGCATAACAAACCTAAGAATGTGGGTCACTATCACAAGTGCAACAAAAAAGGACATCAAGCACATGATTGTAGGACTAGGACTATCAGAACACCAAGATTTGAAGGTCATTACTACAATTTCAAGAAGCATGGACACAAAGTTTTTGAGTGTAGGTCAAAGCCTATGTGGACACCTAATCATCCAGCAAGGAAAAATAATCATGGACATCACTACAATTGGGACTACAACACCAAGTATAGCTATCATTACTATTAGGAATATGGACACATCCCTGAGAATTGCATAAGAACACATTTTAGTGAAAACCACAATAGATGACTTAGCTAAACTACATGCTTTAGTTGTTTGAAGACTAGTCATATCAATAGGAATTTTTGAACAAGGTCAAAGGCACCCAACTCAGAGTTCAACAAAGGAAAAGAAAAGGTAGATGTTGAATACATCAGAGGAGAAATGAATAAGACATGGAAGGAAAAATATGGGAGCAACACATCAAATGAAGGGATCACTTCACCTAAAAGGTCAAGTGGTCACATTTCATCCAACTAAGCAAAAGAAGGTATGTGGGACTGATAGACAATGCTTTATCATACATTAGTTCCTAGACAAGCAAGTACTAAAAAGGAGAGATCAACATGAATAGAGATGCAAAGTTAAAATTTCAAGATTTCATAAGTATTGTTGAGTTGTCTTCAGATGCCAAGTAAAAATCCCAATACATGCTAAGTTGATTGCCAAAGTCAGTAGAAGTTGAATGATTAGTTGCAACCAAGTGGTAGTGGAAGCTGAGTGAAGGGAAATTTTAGTTGAAGCCAAGTGAAGAATACTTCAGTAGAAGCCAAGTGGATAGTTGTAAATGCACTAAGAATTAAATGCTATGAAAATAGGATATATTATTGTATTTTGAACTATTTTTCTTCATCGTGAACAAAGAGAAAAGATGAAGAGTGCAAAACAATTTCAAAGTAGAGAATCTAGCATTTGAGCTAATTTCAACAGTGATTTAGCATAGTTTCATCGATCTCAAGGTATATACTAGTGCTGAGCTACGCAATTTCACATTTTCTTCATGTTTAAACCCTAGATTGCACAAATGGCCTCTAGTTCTAGGAAACCATAGGAGAAAGAGTTGTTTGAGGTCCAACTTGTGTCTAATGAAGTAAAACAACCTAATTTCTAGCCAATCCCTGAAGTGGCATACAAAAATAACCCAGTCGAAGCCCTATCTATTATACCTCCTAAGGTAGTTATGGTCCAAGATGTTAGGAGATGCTACAACTACAAGATAGGAACCATTGGAGACATGGAAATGAGAGAAGAATATGATAGGTTGTGTGGAAATAGAGTTTTGAAAGAAGAGTATCAAATCATTAAAAGGAAGGGTTTGACTCGTGCCCTAGAATTCCCCACTATTTTTAAAACTGAATGGATCAGGATAGTGTTAAGTAGGATTCATGATGGAAGTTTGTGGCTAGAAGATGGCCCAGTGAAAATAAAAAAGAGGATTGTACACAAAGTAACAGGGTATCCAACCCTACATCAGCCAAAGACCCTTAGAAGTGACCCTAAGGAAGCAATTAAGAAGACCCAGGTGCCAAATGGAACAAGAGAGGAATGACTATAGATACTATCCAAGACCTTCTTGTTGACTATGTTGTTAGGGTTATTTCTCACAAATTTTATCAATCTAGTAGACTTAACAGTGTACCTTGCATTGTAGTGGATGTTGGGTAGAAACTAGTCAAAAAGGATCATACTTATGATCTTGTAGAATTGCAATTGCAACAAATCAATGAGAACTTAGTAGCAATAAGGAAAACCAAGGGAACACAGTGTAAGTTTGGTGCTATTTTGATCTATATATTCCTCTATGTACATAATGATTTTCCATCTTTTGGTAAAGTTAGCTAGAAAACCAATAGGTCCATAATAGCTCAAGTGAATGAATATATTCAATAAATGGGAGCTAATTTTGAAACACTCATGACCAGCAATTTTGAGGATTTCAAGAAGTCCATGAAATAGAGACTAAGCATACATGTTTCACTAGTAGAACAACATGTAAATGATGTATGTTTTCTTGTAGATATTGATTATACTTATATTCAAGTAGCCATACAAAGGGTTAGATGGCTAAGACTTCTTGGATATGAGATAAATATAGATGAGGCATCTGCAGCTATAACTGCATTATTAGCAAAAGAAGTGGACAAGAGTGCATCGCATCTTGGGACTTTTGATGTGATCATATCAAAGGTGGATATGGAGTTGAAGACTACCTCCACACTAAAGAAAAAGGGAAAACTAGTTAAGAAGTTAAAAGAAAAATTTGGTGAGGGCACTATTGAAGAAGAAGAAGATGAAGAAGCTAAAGATGATGAAGAAGAACAAGGTCAAGAACCATTAGCTTTAACCCAAGGCATGGGTGAGGATGTAGAAAAAGAAGGTGTTGAGTAGGAAGCACCTAAGGTTGAACCTAAGAAGAGAAAGGTACAAAAACAACCTACTACACAACCCAAAGGGAAGAAGAAAGTAGCTAAGCTGAGCCCAACCAAGCCTACTACGAGGGCAAACACAAGGGCAAAAAAACTAGCTAAGGAATAGGAGAAGCAAAAAGCCATAGAGCAAGGAGGGCCTAGAGAAAAGAAAAGAAGAAAATATGTTGCACCCCCAGAGTCAGATGAAGAGAAGATAGAATCTAACAATGATCAATTCAGAGTGGTAAGTTACACCACCAAAACTGATCTTGAAAGTGTCTGTGATAACATTAGGGATAATGCAGATTTAACTGGGTTAAAGACCATTGATTTTAATAAATTTTCAAGGGAAGAATAGAACATAGTGGAAGAGTCTATCTACACTATGATGGCCACGTTCAAGACTACTCCACTTGAACTTGACAATTCTATGTCTAAGGAGCTAAGCGTCATTGTTGAAAATAAATGGCATTATTGCCTAAATATGGAGAAGGAAATAAGGGAGTCAGCATTGGTTCATGTAATGCTAGACCTTACAAAAGGTCAAATACATAAGGCTAGTAAGAAACATGGGAGCAAATTGGCACCTAAATACAAAGCCTTTAGTATTTTGCAAAATAAAATAGAAGATGTTGTAAAGAAGTCCACACAAATGTGGAAATTGATTTATGGGATGAATACTGTCAAAGAAGGATAGGAAGATCCCTTTGAGGGAAGAAATGATGATGAGGAAGAGGAAAATGAAAGGGAAGAAGGAGATAAAGAGAAGGAATAGGTAGCAGTGGAGAAGGAAACAAAGAAGGGTGATGAGGCAATAGTTGAAGAGTAGCAATAGGAACAAAATGTCCAAGACACTCAATTACCACCACCTAGTCCTCCACATGTAGCACCTAGATCTATAGAAATTGTAATTGTGAAGGATTTTCCTAACACCTTAGGTCAATACATCAATCCATTAACTGCAGAGGACCTTAAAAAGATCCTTTAGCAAAAAATTTTGTAATCATAGTTGTGTAGAAATCTTATTTTGGTGAGTGTAGACGAATTGCAAAAGGTTGTAGTAGAAATAACCAAGGAAAAGGTGAACACACAAGAACCACCTTCACAACCTCCTATAGCTACAAGTGATCAACCAAAAGAGCAAGCAACACAAGACACAACTGTTAAGGTTGATTCTACAATGATAGTAACAACAACAACTGTTGAGGACTTAGCAAAGGAACTAATAAGACAAAAAGATCCTACAGTACAAAGCCAAGGTGCACCTCCTCAAATCATTGTAATTGATCAAGGCAAAAGTGAAGAAGAAAAGGAAAAGGAGAAAACCCATAAGGAAAGAGAGCAAGAGGCAATACAAACATTGGTTAATTTTCCTACTTTAGGGACTCCTACCAAGTAGTTGAGCATTGATGCAGTATCACTGTAAATATCAGCACCAAGCTTGAGCTCCACCAAGATAGCAAGGGTACCTCACTATGGAGACCCTGTACTTGATGAAGAGATAGTCATACCAAGTTATGACTACAAGACAATGAACCTAGCATAGATAAATGAAGTGCAAGAGGCATTGGAGAGGAATAAGAAGAAAGAGATACTCAAAAATGAGTATAGGCATAGGCAAGCACTAATAGAAATCAAAGAGCTTTCCTAGATGCCTTTAGCTTGCTAGTCCCTGATGAAACAAAGTCCATCATGGAGCAAATTTCCAACATAGTGTACCATGTACAAAATGAAGACCTTGATACTAATGTTAAATTACTAGAATGGTCTAAAAAGAAATTTCAAATGAAGGTTAATGAAAAGATATCTAGTGAGATAACACTATCACAAGTGGAACTGGCTAAGAAAGTTGAAAACGTTAAAACAGTATTTGAAAACATATTCTCATTGTTCTCCAAACTATGTGACTCTTCATATTTCACACAAGAGACTAGCCAAGGAATATTGAGCTTGGAGAGGAACCCTAAGATATCAAGCACATAGCTAATTACCTAAGGATCCAGCTCAAAGTGAGAAGCATTTTTCCACAATGCTTCACACTCAGAAGGAGTTAACTATATTAATAGTAGAAGAGGGTAATGTTAAGGCCAAACTAATATAGATTCAATCTACAATCACCCCACAGCTAGAAGTATTGCATAAAGATGTGACCTATGTAGAAAATGTTTTAAAAAAAGATCCTAATCTTTCTACACTAGAAGGCCTAGTACATCTTGCAGCAGAGATAGCCATCCAACTCAAAGCACTAGAAATTGCCTTAGAAAATTGGGATGCTTCTCTGAAGATGATAATGGAGGTAAATAAAACATTTTTCGCTAAATATTCCATTCTATCTTAGGACCCTTTGACATAAGTGTCAAAAAAGGGGGAGATAATACATTTTTGGATATATGTAGATATGGGGGAGATAATATATTTTTGATGAAGATAATAATGAAACCCAAAGGGGAAGATAATCAAATTTTGAGTTTTGAGGAGAAATAAGGAAATAAAGCCAAAAGGATAACAAAAACTGCAAGGAGATGTGTGAAAGGGGGAGCAGAAAAAAAGGGGGAGTACAAATAGAGCATATACAAACTAGAAATAAAGCAGACAAAAACAAGGCAAAGAGTATCAGACACATCAGCATGAGACAAATTTAGCTTAAAGGAATTTTGGTTATAGAAATGGCACATCAACTCTGGGGGAGTTACAAGTTTTTGAGGTATATAGTCTTCTACCAAATTTTGTACAAGTTTTGAAGTTTTGTACATTATGTTGAACAGAATGTGTATTATACTCATAGAGATTAGATTCATAATGCTTAGTCAAGTTTTTTTGCCACTTATCTCAAAGGAGGAGATTGTTGGTCTCAGATTGGTTTTGACAATTAAGTGTCAACACACTTAATAAATCTCAAGTTGATGTTGAGTGTACTATAGATGTCAAGCTATAGTATGTGTCGAGCTAGAGATTCAACAAGTGCCAAGTAAACTTCAGGTGCTGAGCATAGTTCAAGTGTCAAGTCACTTCAAGTGTCGAGCAAAGTATTGATGCCGAGCAAAACAAAATTACTATAGGAGCTGAGTGAGATAGAATTCCTATATGTGCCAAGCATCAACAATTAGTAAGTGCCAAGGGACACAGAATTAGCATATGAGTTTGTGCCTTCACAAACTTAGATTTAAACTATTTTTGAGCCCACTTGTAAATTCTAACATCCACAAGATCACCAGTCTTCCCATGTTGACAAAGGAAAAAATGACTAAAACCCTAGGTCAAGTTGAACTGGAGAAGAAAAACCTAACTGAGTGGGATGGAAGGGAAATGAAGATAAGCTTTGTCACTGACATGGAATTGAAGTTTGGAATTCATGTCATAGCTCACAAAATCTACAATTCAAGCAAGTTGAATAGTGTATCTTGTGAAGCAATTGACTTACCATATAAAGTGGTCAAAAACAACCTATCACTTGACCTTGTCAAGTTGCTTCTACATTAGATCAATAAAAACATGTAGAGCATGAGAACTTCCAAAAATAATCCATGTAAGTTTGGTTCACTCCTGACTTGTTTATTTTTTTATGTTCAAAAATTCTTCCCATCAAAAGGTACTATAGTTTGGAGAAAAGATGTACCCATTCTTTATCAAATTAATAAATATATTGCTGAAATGGGAGAGAATTATGCAAGCATTATGGACAATTACTTTGATGTATTTAAAGAAAATATGAATAATAGATTTAGGATTCCAAGAAAGTTAGTTAAGGATTACAAAGATGATGTTTATTTCATGGTTGATACTAATAAACCATACATTCAGGCAGCTAGGCCAAGGATAGCATGGGTAAAGCCTCTAGGATATGAGGTGAATATTGATGAAAAAAAGACATAATTGAGGCATTGATAAATCAGCCAGTTGATCCTAAGCCTACTTATTTTGGCACCTATATTGAGGCAAAGGCCAGAATTGAACTAGAAATTAAACTTCCTCGGGCAGTTAACAAGGGCAAGAAGAGGATTGCCAAACTAAAAACCAATTCAACTCTTCTGTTAACTAAAGGAAAAGGTGAGGATGAAGAAGTAGAAGATGAAGAAAAGTCAAAAGAAGAAGAGCCATTGAAGAAGAAAGGTAAGGTAATAATTACCAAGCCTACTAAGACATCTACTATTGTGTTCACTAGAAAAGCATTTAGAAAGAAAGCAAATAATGAAGGAGGAGTCATAATCTTCAAGAGGTCTCCACCCACATTTGAGGAAAGAATAAAAGATTTAGAATCAAGATCTGGCATTACAAATTTCAAGCCACTAAAATATGAGACCAAGACTATAGAGGAGAAAAAGAAAATAGAAGATATATTAATCTCCAAGATTGTTAAGTGGAAGTACTCACTTGACTAGCTCAGCAAATTCCTAATGCTTTGATGGAAAAGATTAAGCCAAGATGGGAGCATGCCCTGCAATTTGCAAAAGATATATATGAGTAGACCCTGAGGCAACTCATGCCAAATTTGGATGACAAGGAGGTGAAGGAATCTCTAAAGAAAAATGAAGAAAAGTTAACTTTGAGATTTAATACTTGTCCAATATTGTTAAAGGATATAGAGCATGTTGTGAAGAATGCTACAAATACATGGAAGAATGTTTATCTTCTTCACAAGCCAAGTGATTTTGTAGTTAGTGTAAGTGATAAGGAGGAGGAGGAGGAGGAGAAAGATAAAGAAATTGATAATGAAGAGGTGACACATTTTGATAATGTAGATGATGAAGAGGAATAGGGGTAGGAAGCTACCGAGGAAGATGCACACAATGTTGAGGAGACTGACCTAGTAAAGATTTTTGTAGCGGTCATAACCTCACTTCCTCATTCTCCAAGAAAAACATTAAAAACACAAAGTCCAAAGACACCTTCAGTAGGATTAAATGTGACTAGTACTAAAAGAACAAGCACTCAATCAATCTTTGCACCAATCTAGCTTAGTACTTCATTGTTAAAAGTGCCAAGCACTTCATCTACCAAGTAGCAAGCTCTTCCCTACATTAGTTTTGGGTACATCAGGTATTTCTTCTACTAGTATTTCAATGAGTGCAGTATCTAATGTTGTAATGAGTCCTACCATTTCTACAATTGTTTCCATTCCTAGTATGCAAGTAATAAGTGCAAGAACATTTGGGACCAAGCCTCAACCGAGCAAATTTTTTTTGGCAAAAAGCAAAGAGAAGGAAGAAGATATAGATCTTTATGAGAAGATTTTCATTCCTAAATGGGACATCTCAAATCTAAATCTAAATAAAATGCAAGGTTTTGGAGAGCTTCTTCAAAAGACAACCAAGCATAAAAGACTTGGAGAGGAAAGAAATAAGGAATTTAAGATAATTGAGGATGCTAAGAATATTCTAGTTAAGGCTCTAGGCATAGAGGTTGATACTTCTCAACCAATTTTGTATCAGTTAGCAAAGGCAGTCCATAAATATAATGAAGATTTGAGTGGATAGGACAAATTATTGCAAAAAGCCAAGAAAATGTTTGAGAATAAAGTTTTAGAACTTATTTCTCAACAAATTGCCATTCATCAAGTAGAATTATCTACTATTCTAGGCTCTCTAGAGACCTCATGCATTAACGTATCTTTACTTTTTGGTAAACTATGTGATACATCAATTTTCACAAAAGAAATAAGAGATAAAATGTCAAATATTGATGAGGATCTTAAGGCAAGTGCACATCAATTGCAACTTGACTTGAGTTCAAGCTCTGCCCACTTCAATAAGATTAGATTCCTAACAGATAAGTAGGCAGAATTGCTAAAAGAAGAGGCAAGATTAAGATCTACATTGATAGATATTTAGAACATGATTCTTTCAAACATGGATGCACTACAAAAGCACATTGCACATTCAAAAATGCTCATCCATGAAAACAACTTCTCCATTGCAAACCATATGATAGAATTGTCAATAAAATTGTAGATTGCACTGCACACATGCAAGGTGCTACAAGAGAATTAGGACAAGAATTTTGCACTTATCTTGAAGGTACATTTAGATTTCTTGTCATATTTTGGCATTACTATATAAATACATATAGCATAAATCTTTGGCATTAATGTCAAAAAGGGGGAGAAGATGTAAGGAGATGTAAGGAGAAAGGAGGAGAAGATTGAAAGAATATTTAAAGATTGTAGAGAAAATGTATATTGTATAAAGGGGAGAAGATGTATAGCATATTATTTATGATGTACGAGGGAGCATCATCATGTACAGAAATATATCTCTTACAAAATCAATTTTGAAAAATCTCAAAAATAGTATACTCTACAGAGTTGGAGACATAAGGTGATTAATATAAGATGTTCTTGAAAATTCTTGAATTTAGTTTTGCCTGATAAGTGTTTTTGTCACTAATGCCAAAGGGGGAGATTGTTCTACTGAGCATATTGTATAGTTAATAGTGTTAACCAAGCATTTTAGTAGCTACTAAGTTCTACAATCGCTATTGAGTCCTTTGGACAGATTTCAAGTTGTGCCAAGCAATTACTACTATGGTGATGATTAGCAGTGTAAACCGAGCATTTTAGTATATGCCAAGTTTACCAGTGCAAACCAAGTTGTGCAGTACTTACCAAGTTCATAGTTGATGTGATATGAGTTTAGTGTTAACTAAGCTACTCAGTGTTAACCAAGTGACTTAGTTTATACCAAGCTTGTAGTGATAGCATTGACTAAGCTATGCAGTGTGAATCAAATGATTCAGTTTATATGGGAAGATTCATAGTATTCACCGAGTCACCAATGCAAACCAAGTTCAAGATTACTTGGAAGTGATTAGTATGGACCAAACTTCTATGTCTATCAAGTGCATGAAGATGTTGATCATTAACAATGGATGCCAAGTATCAGAAAAACATTGAGTCAGTCTTCAAAACCTGAGTTTCTACACTTTGGTTGACTTTGTAATATTTGTGTAAACTTGTATTGTGACTAAATTTATAATTTGTAAATTGGATTGGTATATATGTAATGTATTATATCACATCCAATGCAATGAATACAAGTATGAAATAAGAAGAGAAGAGAAAAAGAGAAAATTACAAAGGCTACAACAATACAAGGAGTAACAAAGATTTATCTATCACAACAAGGTGGTTTGTACACTTGGAGGAATCTCATTCAATAAACTAAGTTGCAAATCAAAGATCAGCCACTACTTCATCTTAACAGGTGGATCAATCAAATCCTTTAACAAGGTAGACCTAATAGTCTTGTGTAAATCACTTTACTGAGTGTGTACTTCATTGTATGTTTTTGAATCCTTTTCCAAGGTGGACCTAGTAGTCCTTATTGCTCCTAATAGGGCAGATCATCAAAAGTGATCATTGTAATTCTTAACCAGCCAAGTTTATACTGCAGTACTAAAGCTTATGGGTATCATCCCCACCCTAATTTTACTTTCTATTTGGAAGGTTTTTGGGTCACCAAATTGTGTTTCAAAAGTGTTATGAATGCTAATGTTTTCTATTTCTCATGCATGTAATTAGATCATAATCCACAAGAAGGATTAATTACTAATTAAGGATTAAATTTTATAAATTACTAATTCACCCCTCCCCTCTCAGTAACTTATCCTTTCATAATATTTACAACACTAAACTAGGCAAACTTTGGATTGCTCGGTAGCCACAAAAAATTGTCTTCAATGCCTAAGTGAGCTTGGCATACACTAATTGGTAATGATATGATATTTTGTGTAACATCAAAGAGAATACACAATTAATCAATTATTTCAATAGTTACAATGGTTAGTATAAATAAGAGGGGGGTGAATCAATTATCCTAATGTCCAAATGTGCCAATTTAACTTTTAACAACTTCAAACAACTTAATCAAACTCATAAATCCACTCGGTCAATATAGAAAATCATCAGTAATTCAACTTATTCATATCAACAACTAACTCTTTATTTTTTTTTTAGCTAAATTTTAGAAACATATAATATTAAATAGCATAACACATGAAAAAAACATTCACACAAGTATGACACTAGGATTTAATGTGGAAACCCAATTTAGGAACAAACCACCAAGTAACATGCTACCACTTTTTTACTATTCTAAAGTGAGATCAGTTAAGAGGCAACCCTATTAAAGGTTATAAAATACAATATTAAGTGTGACCCTATTAAAGAATTTAAAACACCTTGTTAGGAGTGGCTTTGTAGGAGGTTTGCAAAAACATCCCATCAGTGTCACCTTAATTAAAGGGTTTACAACATGACTATTATCTCAACCTTGATTAAATGATTTTACCACCATAATGGTTAGAAAGTAATAGCTAGGTTGATATGATAAATTACAACTCACTTTGCATGCTCAAATCTACAATTAGTTCATTCCTAGTTCATTGACTAGTCTTCATCATATTGTCCATCTTTGATCTACTTAGCAACACCTCAAACAATCTGAATTTCACCAACTCCTCACTTTTTTGTAACTCTTTTTCTTCCACTCATTCTTCATAAATTTATGAGTCTAGTTGTAAAAAATCTCATATGTCTCCTTAAATAGAAAGGTTTAATCATTTATTGCTTAAAAATAACCATAGATCTTAGGGATTTATCAGATCCATTGAATTTTTTCATCATTTTGTCTTTCTTTTTCTTTCCTTGAAAATTCTAGAAAGTTCTCATTGAATCTTTTTCTTACATCACTCATAAAGCTTAATTCATTCATTAAATATGTCATCTCATTAATCCTCAATTAAATAGGTCATCTCATCTCATTTAACACATTTTGACTATTCAATAAATTCAATTGTGTCAGCCTCAAATCTTGATTCTTTCTCAAACCATTAATGTGTTGATACTTGGTTATTGCTATGTTCTTCAGCTTGGTCATTACTAGGTAGCTCTGTCACTAGTGATTTGTCTCACTCATCTTGCACTAAATTTCTTAGCCATCACTGTGCTCGGTCCCTACTTCATTTTTCCTTCTTCTTGCCCAATCACTACCATAGGCTAATACTTTTTTTCTCAGCTAATACTTAAGTTTATTAATCTTCTACTTAGTAATGCTTAATTTCTTCATTGACCTAGTAACTTGTTGCTTGGTTAGACTAGTGTTTTACTTAACTTCTTAACTTGTATCAATCATCTCTTCTATACTTCAACACATCTTTCTTCTACACTTAATAGAATGATCAAAAACATATTACCTTGTCAAATACTAACTAATCAAGTGTCCTTTGTAGTTCCATCATACTTACTCCTCTTTATTCAACCACTTTACTAGTTCATCTTATTATCTCTCTTTTCAAATCCTCTTCATCAATAAAATAATATGGCTTTCTACACTATTAGAAAATGACTTACCAGTATGGTTTGACATTAATGACAACATAACAATTGTTCCAATTATAGCTCCAATAGTTCCTTATGAGCATTTTGTAAGGCTTATTAGAAAATCTTAAGTGTTTGATTGTAGCTCAATAATGTTACAAGTTCATTTAATTTATAGTTGATGTCATTATATCTATTTTTTAAGTTTGTAGTTTCCATGTTTTTAGTTATAAAATTTATTTTTAAAAATTTGATAGAAAGAAAGAAATAATATCGTATACCTCTAGCCATTTGTTTTCTTGTATCTTCATTTAATTTTTTATTCCATTGTGCATTCCGAATGATTGGGAAAGTCAAAGTTATAATCATTGAAACTACCATGTTTTGGGAATTTAATTCTCTTTATATATTATCAGAGCTATTTGTCCCTCAATCATTGAGTTTGGCTTTTTTTTTGTTATTTGTATTTCTTGTGTAGGAGATATGGTTGGAGATGAAGGAAAGAGTTGGCAACAGAAATTGTCCTTAAATAGAGAAAACTAATTTGTGAAATCTTGTAGTCAATGAATTCATTGTTGGTATTGACCTAACTCATTTTTTTTTCCTCTTAAATAATTACAAGGCTCTATTGAAGGAGTTAAGGAGGAAAGATATGAAAGCATTAAGCTTGATTGAAGCACCCTTGATAGAGGTAATTATTTTCTATAATTATAGAAGCTAACTATTAAAAAGAAGCATGGGATATCCACTATAAAAGTTTTAAATTGAAAGATTTTTACAATCTTCTCATGAAGGAAAATGAGTCTATTTCATATTTGTGCTGAAGCATTTATAGTTTGATAACCAATTGAGGAAAAATGGGAAAGTCATGGAGGAGAAGAGAATAGTGGCAAAAATATTGAGAATTTTTTCTCCCAAATTTGATATGTTTTTTATTGTCATTGAAGAGGAAATGGATCTCTCTCTACACTAATTGTGGATGAGTTAATGGGTTCTCTCCAAACCCATGTGTAGTGCCTTAATAAGTTTGCAACATCTTTGCAAGAGAAAATTTTCAAACTTCAAGAAAATGAATGAGGTTTGGGGAGAGGAAGAAGTATCTTTGAACAAGGAGCTGGAGGTAGAGGTTGTGTTAACCCTTGGAAAAGAAATATTGGAGTAGAAAACTTAACATGAGTGGGCATCCATCATGAAGTGAGAGATTCTCATGATAGTTCTAGAGGAGGCAAAAAGAACAAAACTCAACTAAGAGAAATGTGAATTGTTATTATTTTCATAAACATGGGATTATGTAATTGAGTGTGTAAAAAATCAAGGTGATCATTCAAGGAAAAGTAAAAATGTGGTTGATGTGAATGTGGGTGAAGTAAATAATCCCATAGCCTTCATTATGTGCAATATTGGTGAAAAAGGTAACCTCAAGATATAGTATTTGGGCAATGGTTTCAACCACCACATGAGTGGTAGTGAAAGTCTTTTTTTCTTTTATTGATAAAAAGTTTAAGCCTAAAATTAAAATGGGGAACACTCGAACTATTTCATTTGTAGGAAGAGAATCTATTATAATCTGCACCAAACAAGGGGAGGAGGAGATTCAAAATATTTATTTTTCCCTTAGTATGAAGTGCAATCCACTAAGTATTGGATGGCTCATTCAAAATGGACACAAAGTATTAATAGGGAATGTCAAATATGTCATTCATGAGAAAGATGGGAGTAAGAAAATAGTTGCAGGAGTCAAAATGGAAAGGAACTAGATGTTTCTATTGAAGATATAAATATGTCTCTCTTCTTAATTATCGCTAGACCTCCCAAGAAAGCATGTATAGTTTGTACAACAAAAATCAACTTTAAGGATCATGATTCTAGACCCCTCCAAGCTATGGCATCTCAACTATGCTAGTTTGAATTTATTGTTTAAGAAAATAATGGTATATGTTTTATCATGCAATCTAAAGTCTATTAGAAAGTGTGAAGCTTATATTTTGGGTAAGCAATATAAGCTTCCCTTTAAATATGGTAACTATATTGTCATTAGAGAAAGTGTGTATATATTTAATTGGCCCTATGCAAATCACTTATATTTGGGGGTATTTATTTTATAATCTTTATTGACGATTTTAGTCATAGGAAATGGGTATATTTAATGAAAAATAAATCTAAATATTTTGATAAGTTTTTAGATTTGAAAGCTGAGGAAGCATATCTATGATGTTTTAATATTTTTTTGTAGAAAAATACACCAAGAATGAGCTTATAGCCAGTTATACTCCATAAAAAATTAAGTGTCTAGAAGGAAAAATAGACCCATTGTTGAAATGGTAAAGAGAATGATGAAAGAAAAAACACTTCTAATTGAATATCAGGGGGAGGTCATAGTAACAATAGTCTATTTGATAAATAGATGTCCAAAAAGGGCAATTTATGATAAGATTCCTTGTGAGGCATGGGAAAAACATAGATAGACATTTGAGTACCTGAGAGTGTTTAGGTGTGAAGCATATGCACACATATAAATGTGTAAGTTGGATGACAAGGGCTTGAAGTACATCTTCACTAGTTATAGTTCAAAATCAAATGTGGATTGTATAACCCAATCACCTAGAAAGTATAGTTTAGTACACTAGTGATTGTATAACCCAATCACCAAGAAAGTCATCATTTCAAGAGACATGGATTTCTTTGAGAATGAGTCACAGAATGGATCAATGGATAAGTCTTCAAGAATTTCAAGTGTCTATTATTGATGAGGAGAATGTTTTTAATGGTCAGAAAGATGAAGCATCAATAGACACAAAATACTCCCATCAACTCTTGATGGATTTGATAGAAATAGGAAGAAAGACAAGTAGCCATAGGCTGTTGAATAACTAGCTCTTGATGGCTCCTGATACCTCTAGTTTAGTACACATAGAGCTCTTGATTGTTCCAAATGGCTCTTGGCATAGCCTAGATAGAACATAAGTAGTAGGAGTGAATGTCTTAATCTCACTCGCATCTTCCTATTGCTAAGAAAAATAAAGAGTCTAAGGGAGGTATGCCAAGATGAAAGGTATGAAGAAAATTTTGATGAGAGCATCAATTTTGCATTATTTTATCATGGTGATCCAATTTATTTTGATGAATTTTTGAAAGGGGGGAAATGGTGTGTAGTGCCTGCCCTCGTTTACATTTTTCTGGACACATTGTTGCTATTATTATCGAACTATGTTAAATTAGTTTTATGTTGATGGTTAGTAGCATCATTTTGAGACTATCAGATATTGTGCTATGGATTCAGTTGATGTCAGATGAGATTACTTAGACTCTACATTTCATATATGCATGATGATTATTACATTATTTCTAGTTATTGATGATGGTTAGTTAGATGGTTTATTATCACATGTGTTTACTTATGGATACTTATCCCATACTTGCATTTGTATGGTGTGCATGTTTGTTCTTATGTATGGCATTTCTGATGTGGTTAAGGAAGGGAGTCGTAGTCACCTGCTAGTCGAGATCTACATGATGCACCACTTCCTACCATTGCTTGTTTAGTTAGTATATATATATATATACACATATATTATATGTACATGCATGGTTTTTATGTAGGTTGTAGGTACTGGGTATCGACTTTCCTAAATTTCCAGGATGAGCGTACCCTATCGCACTGTCTCAATGGTAAGAGAAGGGAGATAAATTTCCAAGTCCAAATCCTAAACCCTTAAACCTTTTTGTCCTAGTGAGGTAGGACAAGTATCTAGATGTTTTACCTTCTGAATGTGTTGGATGACATAATTTGTGATTTTTAACCCTTTAGACTGATTTTGTATGGATTTTTCTATGATGGGTTTTCATATTTTATCTTGGAGGTCTATGGTGAATTTTCTATTAATGAAGTCTTAAATAAATAGATTTAATTAATAAATTAATTATTTGGAAAAATTTAATATAATATCATGACCTTTAGATATTTTGATTATAATTAATTAA